>JAOTRN010018375.1:0-11480 GCA_028566695.1 Bagroides melapterus | reverse complement strand
TTATTAGTCTTATTAGTAAGTTATATGTTTTTTATGTTATTTCTTATAACTACTGCTGATAACTGCTGGCGTACATACAAGTAGAATGGGTCAGAAGAATTTTTCTGCTTGGTCTGCACAATTTCTCCGTAAACAAGTCTTTTCTTAAATCTGGCCTTTCCTCAGTCTGGTACATGCTTCCCTATTTGTATAGCATTAGCTCATTTTGCGCACTTAAAGCTTAAGCAATCATAAGACCCAACATTCAACACTTCTTCTTTCCCTCTTCTTTTAGACCATCACAAGATGTCCTTTCCTTCAAAAACATCCTGTTATTCACTTATAAGCAATCGCGTGATTAACTATAAAACTGTAATCTATAAAACTATAAAATAGTAAAGCCTGCCTTGTTGATTATAATAAAACTATCAATGCTTCTGACCCATGCGTGCCTATTTTACATAGCCTATGTTTATGACTATTCTACGGATAATGAAGGTAAATAATAGGTCTATGCTCTATGACCTGATTTATATATTAATATGTATTAGCTTCATTATGTATTAACTTTAAATTTATGTTATTAGCTTCATTATGTATTAACTTTATATTTATTTTATTAGCTTCATTATTAAGCCTATTTTAATTCTACCCTACTGGTGATACACGGTAAATTTCAACATGCTTTCTTTCAAAAAGTGGTGCACTATATGGGACATGTAATATCTGCGGAAGGTGTATCCACTGACCCAGGTAAGATTGAGGTAGTTTCACAGTGGCCTCATCCAAGTAATGTGGCAGAGTTGCATTCATTTCTTGGCTTTAATAGCGTTTTGTGGAAGGGTTTGCTAAGTTAGCACCTCCTCTCCATAGGTTGGTGGCGGTGCTATAACAGCTCCAAAACGTTAGTGCTGGGAGTTTGCAGAAGCCTGGTCTGTAGAGTGCCAAAGTAATTTTGAGGTGTTGAAGAGTAAACTTACCATGGCCCCTGTTCTTGCCTATGCCGACTTTCAAATACAAATTCAAATTCAAATTCAAATTCAAATTTTATTTGTCACACACGCAATCATACTTTACAGTACAATATGCAGTGAAATGTGGGTGGGCATACAGTTAAGTACAGGAAGCGGCCCTGCAGCCAAATGGACGACGCTAGCACTTTCCTGCATTCATAAGGCAAGATGCAGACAAACATAGTACACAGGACAAAGACACAGTACACGCGGTCACGTGATGGGACTTTTTCCAAGACAGTCAGGATGGGGGCCAGGGTGGCGAGCAGACGGTTGATCACAGGGTAGGAATGAGTGTGTATCAGTGTAAGTGAGAAATGTTATGTAAATATCTGGGCTGAAGTCTGCTGTTGATCGCAGAGCTCCAGCCTGTCTTTGGGAGAAGAAGGGGAGATAGGAGCAAATGCTGATAGCCTGTTCCAAGGCCCGGGAGACAGGGTGGGGGTGGGTGGGGGGTCTTTGGAGACGACAAACACAGCCAATTTCAATTTTTCGATCCGTGACCAATTTGCCAGATCGATGATCTAATATTTCCCGGCACTTAGGGCTCTTCATCAGCCATCGGGGCGTGAAGCATCCGAGAAACCTCGTCCAGATGCACAGCCATGCCCCCGATGGAACGGGCTTGGTCCACAGTCTGTCTCCCGATCTCACCCATTCTACCCTAGACGAAAACACGTCTGCTCAGCTCATGGCCAGTAGGAAAGAGTGACTTTTCACTACCTTTTATTTTAGAGGTGGATGCCAGTTATGGGGGGTTGGGGCAGTCTTCTCACAAGAGCAGTAAGGTAAGGTGCGCCCTGTAGCATATGGTAGTTGCAGTCTGAGGCCCACTGAGCGCAACACGTCTAAATATAGCTCTATGAAATTGGAGTTTTTGCCACTCAAGTAGGCCATGACTGAAAAGTTTAGGGAGTATCTATTGGGACACAAGTGTGTTGTATTCACTGACAATAATCCCCTTAGACAAAATCATGTGGGTGTGGAAGAGGTACAGGATTGGTCCCAGGTGTGGCTGCTCCAGCTTTGTTGTAGCTAGTAGCCCAAAGTGAACTGAGGCCTTGTGTAAATAGAATTACATCATTTCCTCAGTACACTACAAATGATATGGGCCTCCTCCAAGAGGCTGACCCACTTATCAGTAAGCAGCTGGTGTTTTGGAAGTGTCAGTTACATTTTCATAATCATATTGCCAATATTACAAGGACAGCCTTCTTCCAACTTACAATTATTGCTAAGCTTAGCATCCTATCTTTACCTGATGCTGAGAAGCTAGTTTATGCATTCATGTCCTCCAGACTGGACTATTGTAATGCATTACTAGGTGGTTGTCCTGCATCCTCAATATATAGGCTACAGTTAGTCCAAAATGCAGCTGCTACAGTTCTTAATAGGTTGAAACAATATGATCATATAACTCCAATTCTATCATCTCTACACTGTTTAACTGTTTAATATATTGTAATCGACTACAAATTGCTGTTACTTACATACAATGCTCTAAATGGTTTAGCTCCCATGTATCTAACCAGTCTTCTAACATGCTATACTCCGTCACGCTTGCTAAGATCACAAAACTCAGGACTTATGGTAGTTCCCAGAATATCAAAGTCTGCTAAAGGCGGTAGAGCGTTTTCTTATTTAGCTCCTAAACTTTGGAACAGCCTTCCTGATAGTGTTCAGGGCTCAGACACACACTGTCAGTTTAGATATTGTTTAAAGACACATCTATTTAGTCAGACTGTATATTTCTTTAATTAATCCTGTGTCACCCAAATGAGGATGGGATCCCTTTTGAGTCTGGTTCCTCTCAAGGTTTCTTCCTCTTCCATCTAAGGGAGTTTTTCCTTGCCACTGTCGCAAGAGTCACCTCAGGCTTGCTCAATGGGGATAAATATAAACACACAATATAAACAGCTATTAAGCTTGTTTGACTAATTTTTGTACAATTTCCTGGTATTTTGATAAACTGTTTATGATGTTCATATTCTGTAAAGCTGCTTTGAGACAATGTCCATTGTTAAAAGTGCTATACAAATAGAATTGAATTTGGATGGTTTGTTAGAGTACAACTGCAAAATGTATGACTATGATAGTTTACAAACAATACATGTTTTTAATAACAGAGTGGTTATTGTCTGAATAATATCATTGATACAGGCTATCAATAGTAGATAACATTAGCCCCTTTAGTACAGCGGGTGTAGATACTTAGGAGTACAGCTGTTTAGGGGTGTTTTTCTCAAAAGCATCATTTGCTAACTATGGCTGTAAATTCCACTGAATTCTATTGCTAATGACAGAACTTGCTTTTATAGTTGCTTTGGGTAAACACACCCATGGTCACGAGGACATGACTGCAGTCTGTAGTGCAAAGTAATTTTGAGTGTATTAGCAATTTTGAGTGTTAGCTTATTATTACTATCGGAAGTGCTTGTTAATGCGTATCTAAAATTGGTAAATGTCTCTGGAGGGTGGTTACTGTAAAAGTGCTCAGGTATGTAGGATTGTTTTTGACTCTGTTTTTTTTAGCCAATTTTGCAGACAATATAAAAGGAATAGCAAATTATATTTGCAATTGCATTTCCTACTTGTCGTTGTAAAAAACGTGACAAAATTCAACCACAAATGCACACCGTTTGCTTTTCCATTTATGTGAAAACAAAAAAATATGCCAAATTTCAAATGGAAAAGCAGAGTAATTTTGGAAAAGTCCATCTACAATTGAATTTCCTATGTCTTTCGAGTGTTTTAAATATAGTACCAATGCAAAATATTTGCTGTGTTCAAATATTAGTCATTCTCTTGCTTTAATGTTATTTCAAGGTTCACAAATAAAAAATTGTTTTCCCCAGATAACATTACATTGCATTTACTTTTCACATTTCTAAATGCAGTATTTGTTGTATGCATTTTGCCTGCCTTACAGAAAAATATTGTCAGCCAGCCAGAGGATTTTACAGATTACCTCTGTGAACAGTTTCCAAAGCTCAAAGATGCTGGAGGTGAACTTGGGGTGCAAACCGCTCAAAGTCACTGGAGCTAATTACTTATATTAATAAAGTACTAATAAAGGATACTCTGCAGAGGACTTATATCATTGTTTTAGAAGTTGGCATGATTTACAGACCTCTTCAGAAAGGTCCAAGCTTGGAGGTAGTTGAACTAGTATGAACTA
Organism: Bagroides melapterus; assembly: GCA_028566695.1. Taxonomy (NCBI): domain Eukaryota; kingdom Metazoa; phylum Chordata; class Actinopteri; order Siluriformes; family Bagridae; genus Bagroides; species Bagroides melapterus. Next base: position 7,310 of record JAOTRN010018375.1, on the reverse strand, counting down.
TGTACAATAGCTGTTAAGATTTGCTGTGTAAATGTTTTTGGTGAATGTCTAGAGACAGCACCAACAGATAAGAAAGAAGAGTCCAAAAATCTGTAAAATAACAAGCTTCTTCATCCATTTTTCTCAGCATAGCAAATAAATATACAATAATAATTTTCTTGTGAATAGACCTGACAGATTAAAAAGGACCATTTTAATAAAAATTTGTACTGAGCTTATAAAAAAAATTAAATCTGTACTCTTTACTTACTATAGATATCTGTTCTGTGAAGAACAAACCTTGTTCTTCATGAGTCAAGTAGATCATTTTGTGCTGTCAACCTCTCAAACTCTACTGGATAGCATTGTTGGGCGAATGATTGGCCATTCATTTATTAATTATTTTTATTCATTTTTCATTTATTATTATTTATTAATGGTGGTTCTTTATTGAGTGGATCATGCTGTAAGTTTTTTAAACAAAGTTGCACAAACTAAGGGAATAGGTATCATTTCCTCGCTCGCATGTTGTTCTAAACATGTATGACTTTCTTTCTTCTTTTGAACACAAAAGAAGAAATTTTGATAAATTAATTTTGGGGTGTACTATCCCTTATAGGTATACTTACATTTAGGAATGTTGACACTTATGCTGTATAATTTTGTAATATCAGTGCCAAAGTGAGGTCTTAATGTACTACTGATTACTAATCTACTGCATTTAAATTTCTTTGACGTACTAGATTTTTCTGGAAAGAGTAATATGGCCATTCCCTAACAGTGATGAGGAGAACTTCAGCCTGGAACCATGCTACAAAATCACATCCTTTTTTGGCTTGTATGTTGAACTAGGTAGGATTTTTTTAAGAAAGTGTATGTTTTTTTATTTCTACATTTGTTTAATATAAGGTTTTTGAAATAGCCATTTGCATGTTTTGTGCTTTTCTTGTTGAAAGACTGTATGAACTTTTTACAAACAGTGGGTCTACCTGTCTACCTCAGACAACATTCTATACAACAGGCAGTAAAACTTGTCTAAGACCTGCTCATAAACATCCCTCCATTAATCTTTCAATCCTACAGAAACAGCATTACAACAATTTTAAAACTTAAAATAGATCAGTTTAACCATTTTCACGTAACCTGGCTAAAATTATAAAACTACAGATTATAATAATAACTTCAGTGACCCAATGGAGAACCTTCAAAGGTCAAAATGGTAGATTAAGAAATTTGTTGTTTTGTACTTTTCTTTTCATTTCTGTTTATTTCTATAATGAAGTTCTGGGGAGATTTTGACTTGGATCAGCAACAAAGTTGATCAAACCAACACTTTTTCCATCTGCGTGTCTCGGACTGACATCCTCAAAAGAAGCATGCAACAATGGCAGCATAAAAAGAAATCTTCTCCAAAGTGCACACTCAAAAAGTTGCAGTTATCTTTTTTGGGTAAGCAGCTCTTAGCAAGGAGTTCCTACAGACACATGTGTCTTTGTTGCAAAAATACCCTCTATTGTCTCAATAGCTTAGATTATAACTATGTCAGGTATGCATGGTTTATTCATTATTTTGTTGTATTCACTCTCTAATTCCCTAACGAAACATTTGAATTCCCACTAGGGCAATTGTTCTACACTCCACTATGAGAGTTGTTCCCATGCTTGATCAGCCAAGCAAAGACCTGCTGCTTTATGTTCTCTGGAAGGTCATGAAAATGCATCCAGACTTATGCTTACCCCTGTTTGTACCAGGCGAAGAAGATGACAGGGTAAAATGCATACAGAACAGGGGGTCAAATGTAGTGTCGAAGTGGTGTCTTTAGCTCTGTGTGAAATCATGTCAATCTATTGGTTAAAGGAGGTCATGTAATGAAGCAGAGCATGCCAGCAAGACTATAAAAGATTATTTATGTCACATTACTCTAGCTTCTTTGTCTTCAGGAAGCACTTTGTCTATATTGTTGTCTATTGTCTGTTCAGGCTTCAGTCATGGATGTTGCAGTTTGAGTTTGCGGAAATGGAATGAGAGACAGATGAGTCCTTTCTCTTTCTGTATTCAAGACAAGTGCCTATGTCTAAATCCTCCGCTTCTACCTCGGGAGCTCACTTTGTGATTCTCAAGACCTGAATGGAGAATTATTATTGCCTGCATTGGACTCTAATTATTATTTTCTGCATCGAACACTGAGGAGCTCAATGTGGACAATAAGGAGCATGCAGCAGTCAATTTGACACCACATTCTCTGTTGTTTGAAAAGCTCCTGGAGGTGATCACATATGCTGTTACTAAACTTAGCTTAGAATGGCCTTATGAAAGGTTAGCATTGTCATTGTCTGCTCTAAGTTTGATAATCACTACCTAACTTCCCACTACCTTCCACCTCCATGCAGGTGTCTCCCATTTTTTGCAGACCCCCACAATGAGGAGTCGAGGCTGTGGAATGACACGTTTCAGGACACTGGGAGAGGTGAGCAGAGTGAGAGGCTAACACTTCTCTCAGCCTACCTGGCAGCATGGAAGCTTCTACCGGGTGTGTCAGAGTGGGTCCGGGATGATGTGGGAAAAGGCTACAGAACCCGGTTTGCCTCCTGTCCTTCTCCTTTCAGGTTGTGCTGCCACTGTTGTTGGCACAGACCAAACCTCATTCTTCCAGGAAGAACTTTTCTTCCATCCGAGGACGGGGCCGTAGAGCATATTACCCTACAAGATCGAGCCTCTGGAATTACAGCCAGCATGTACCACAAATGGTCACAAGGTGACAATATCTCAGGCTTTGTACCCTTCCTATGTGGACCCACCCCAGCTTGGTCCCAAACCTAGGGTGTGTCATTGTTGCCCACTTGGTTTGGGAATTGGTCCAGGATGACCTCCTTGCCCATGGCATTTGGGAGAGCTTCTGTCTTTTTAGTACACAAAATTTCTGAAAAATGTTGCTGTGTTTCTACCACTGAAACACAGGGGCAACTCCAAGTCACATGCCCAGTTTTCTATTCTCTCACTTTCTGTGTGGTGCCACATGGCTGATTCTCTGCTATTAGCTGAGACACCTGTCTACCACCTGTCTGTCTTCATGGTATTCTTAGTGACCTAGTGAACCATTATCTATGTTTTCATTGATAGAGACTTCACAGTACATCTGTATGCCACTTTGGATAAAGTCATCTGATAAATGGTATAAATGTAATTGTAAATGAATCTTACTGTGATGTGGTTGAAAAAAAAGAAAACTAAATCTCTCCTTATAGTTTACACTTTATCATCTAGCTGAATTCTCTGAAGCTAATGGAAAGCAGGAAGACATGGTAAGTAGAGTTTATGTAAAGTAGGGTTGGTCGAAGGGATGGAGCAATTTGCATAAGCTATTTTGCCTGAAGGAAGATGAATAGGCAGCTCAATATATCACAAAAAGGATTGTAGTCTCTGAAGCTCACAGAGTCAAAATGAACCACATATTTGTCTCTCTCACATATTTATTTTTGTTTTGTTTTAATAAGAGCCTAAGGGCTTGTGAATGCATGCAGCTAGTTTGTGTGTGTGTGTCTGCATTCTCTCTGTGTTTCTATTAGGCTTTTTATTAGGGTGCTTAATGCGTTGTTTGTACCTGTGGATTTTAAGTGACCTGTCTAGTTTAAGTGAGCAGTGGTTGCTCAAGCAGTAAAAGATTTGCTCTCTGCTCCTGGGGAACCCTATCATGCCTGACCCTGCACTCTGACAGATATGCAAAGAAAGATTTTTACTGTGTTGTAATTTATATGTGGCAAAATAAAAGCTTTTCTTCTAAGTCTACATAAAGTAAATCATTCCTAAATACTTTGAACATCATATTACTGAATTTTGAATGAATCCACAGGTACAAACAACACATTTAGCACCCTAACAAAAAGGCTACATAAATCTGAGTGTTTATAGATTTTTGTTTAGTTCAGGAAAGATACTTCAAGTCTTAAAGTCTGCATCATACTGTATTCTGTATTCTGTTCGCTTCTGTGTCAATGAGTTATCAATCTCCTTTGCTTTTTGAGGCACGTCAAACATCATCGGTTCACCTTCATAATGCAGTTCAATTGCCGCAGGATACACGAAAAAAGGTTGCAGACCCAGAGCTGTCATCTTCTTCAGAATAGGATTAAAAATCTTTCTCTTGTCAATTGTGGCTTGTCAGTTGGGTCTCTGAGAGAAAGCTACTCTTGTGATATTATTTATGTGAGCTTCAAATGAGAGACCTTTGTCAATAATTATACCAATGTCTTTTACTGCTGCACATGATGAAATAGAAAGTCCAGAGTTATGTACTTTATTCTGAAATGTGTTAAAGTACTTAGTACTTTTGTGTTAGTTCACGACACAGTTGCATTCTCAAGTCTCAGGAATTGTTCATTTATTTTTATGCAGCATAAATCATAATATTCGTGAATGCTTGTTAAATTAAAGGATTTTATTAATCTGTGTTACTTATTATATGTCATGTCAAACCATAACACAAACTCTATTTCCCAGCACATACACAGTGGCCTATTTTTGTTTATTTGCTTTTTTATTGTTCTTGTTTTCTGAACACTGTGCCTGTTTATACTGACCCTGCCTTTGTCTTACATTTTAGATTTAGACTGCTTTTTTAGACTGCTTCATTAAACTGCTTAACAACATGGATCCTGCAGCTCATTCCTTACAGGATACTTTGCCTTCATTGGATCAGGCGGATGTACAACATCTATAGGCTATGGTTGCTCAACAAGGCCAAGCCAGACTGCAGCCGATAAGGAACAGCTCACTAACCTGCATGCCAACAACACCCATTTGCTACAGGAACTGTACAGCACCGAGGAATGATCAGGTACAAATGGCTCTCCCTGAAACATGCAAAGCCTTCATTCACCAGTGTGAGGTGTTTTTTCAGCACCAGCCGCAAAGGCACCACCAAATGTGCCTTCCTTTTCATATTACTCATGGGAAAGCCATTGTTCACCAATGTTCCAGTTGTCTGGAGTAACCCCTCTACTGACGAGCTATGGTGAGCATAAACTTCTTTCCTCTCAGTTTATTGGTACCAGTAGCACGGCTCCTTAGTCATTCTCCCACTAGCTTCCTGTCATTCCATGCACCATCCCCCTGAAAATCCGAGGGGCAGATAACCTACCTATCAGTGGATAACTGACCTATTGGGGATGGCCTCATTACTCAGGAAACACTCTCGCTCCACAAGCAGATTGGACTTTTCCACTTTGAGGAGATCAGCATTCTCATTGGTGATGGAGGAATATATTGAGTAAACTCTGGCCAGGTTTCATCCGACCTTCCACATCACCAGTGGCATCAGGGTTCTTCTTCGTGGATAAAAAGGATGGTGGACCATGGCCATAGACTATTGGGGTCCTAATGCTATCACAATTAAGCATCCCTAGCCTCCTACCATTACCTGAGGAGGGTCAAATTGGCAGGCCTGGGGACTGCAGTCCTCATATCCTTTTATTGGTGTTTGGTGGAGAGCATCCTTACTTCATTTGTTACTATGTGCTATTATTATAATTTTCAACAATTGAGAACATCTACATCAACAGAAGCAGAAACATATGGGGTAAGGTAGCTGTCAAAAAAGACGTGCGTGTACTAATAGACATGCGTACATATTAGCCTATGGTTGTGCATAAAAGAATAAAATGTACCCAAAAATGTAGTTTTGTAAACTCTCGCGTAAGTCAAATCATATATAAAATATGTAGTGCGTGTTCTTGTGTGAGAATACGATTCCAAAAAATTACGAAGTGCAATTTTAAGCTTGGGTTTTCTCCTTTATGAATACGAATTGGCTCGCAGGCATTATGTGTAGAGCAGAAAATACATCGATTACACAAACTGCGGTTTAAATATTTGTTTACTATTTTGGTTTCGGGTTTTTGCAAAGTACATTGCGAGAGAAACCTAAATAAGTTGGCTTTTAATCTTCATTCAAAGTATCTCGAGCAATCAAGGAGGCGTTCAAGACGGTCACCATGGACACCATGGACACGTTGACCTGAAGGCAGATGTTATAAATAAACTCGTAATTTAAATAATAATTATTATTATTAGCAAACAGTTTATCCACAAGAACAGGATGGGGACATGAGGTCATTAAAATATACTTATTACATTTTAATTTTATAATTATTACAAATTATTTAATTATTATTATAAAATTATTATTATTATTAAATTATTAAATTATTTACTATTTAATATTTAATTATTATTAAACTGATGTCACAACCATTATCAAACGACACAATCTACTGACCTGGCAAAGAGTTTATTTATAACATCTGTCTTCCGGTCAACATGTGTCCATGGTGTCCATGGTGACTGTCTTGAATGCCTTCGTGATTGCTGCTTTGCTGTTCAAGATGTAGACAGGTACATCCACACCAAAACGCCAAAATACATTATTTAAGTTTATCTCGCTGATATAACATAGCAATGTTCTTTGCAAAAAACAGAAACCAAAATAGTAAACAAATATTTAAACCGCAGTTTGTGTAATCAATGTATCCTCTGCTCGACACAAAATGCCTGCGAGCCCGTGATGTATTTTTGACAGTAGAGTCACGGTTGTCAATTCGTATTCATAAAGGAGAAAACCGAAGCGTAAAATTGTACTTCGTAAGTTTTTTGGAATTGTATTCTCACAAGAGAACACGCACCACATATTTTATGTATGATTTGACTTACGTGAGCGTTTACAAAACTACATTTTTGGGTACATTTAATTATTTTATGCACAACCATAGGCTAATATGTACTCATGTTAATTAGTACATGCACGTCTTTTTTGACAGCTACCTTACCCCATAGAAACTCTTTTCATGTTCAATTGCACCCTCCACTCATGTGCAATAACTTACACCACAGACTTTTCTTGTGCAATATCTGATGCACTGCAGACCCTCTATGTGCAATAACGAAGATAATGTACACTTTTATTATTCATACATTGTACTGTTTACTGTTTACATTGTTTCCTCTTTACTGCTATTCTTGTCTAGTATTTCTAAGTTGTATATCATTTATATCTCAGTTATTAGTTCCATTCCATTGCATTTTTGGCACCACTCAAGTGGCAGCCTGCTGCAGCAGAGCCCGCCTGTTTGAATCCCTTTTTTAAATTTTTTGTAGTTAATCTGGCATTATACAGACTGTATACAGATTATATCAACTTCTATGTGGACAGTATTGTAACCACCAGGCCTGTATGGTGTTTTCCCAACAACAAGCCATGGACTAAGAGTTCATCAGAAGAGTTCTTTTATCCAACTCATAATAAAACTATATTAAAATCCTGCCTAACCCATAGGTGC
>JAOTRN010018374.1:0-11480 GCA_028566695.1 Bagroides melapterus | reverse complement strand
TGGACAAACAATGGGCCAAGGGTGTTGAAATGGAAAAGCCATGAAACTCGGCAGGTAGGTTGGAATCTGATTAGAATATCAGTGAGGCTCACCCCTGGGGGTGCCACACCTCAGTTCGTTGCATGAGTGACTGAATGCAAAGCTCAGTACATGGACACGTTCTCTGGTGCACCCGGCCGGCGATGGCACCCATGCGGCGATGGCAAAAAAATAATAAAAAAAAGAAAAGAAATAAAAACAAAACAAAACAAAAAATAAATAAATAATCCGAGGAAAAAAATAGGGCCCTTCGCACTATAGTGCTTGAAATCAAGACGGTAATCAAGAGCGTTCCGGGCACTGCAGTGCTTGGGCCTTAATGATCCGACGGAAAACAAGAGGGTCCTGTGCACTGCAGTGCTTGGGCCCTAATAAATAAATAAATAAATAATCTGACGTAAAACAAGAGGGCTCTTCGCACTTTAGTGCTTGGGCCCTAATGAAGTGTCTCGGGGATATGACCAAATACTTGGTGTGAGACAGAAATGTGATTTTTTTTCATTATAAAAATGTTTGAATGCAAAAAATTTTTATTCATAATAATGGATACACCAAAGTAATGAAAAATGCTTTTAACATTGAATTTTTGTCAACCACCACTTCAAAAACTTAGGGGGACTGAAATATTACCGAATCCCAGGAATGACCCACATATATTCTTTTATTGTACACATTTCATTCACAGGACCTACACGCTCAGTGTGGCTCCGAACTGAACACTGAGAAGACGTCATTTAAAATATTGAAGATAAAGGAAGTTTTTTGGCTTTTGGGGGCTATAGGCGGGGAATTAAAAGTTCTCAAACGCTGCATAATATAACGCGAAATTACATCACCTCCTGCTATGCGCGTAATCGATTGATAGTTCCGCCCACTTCCTCACACACAGCCGTTTCAAGATGGCGACATTGACAAAGCTGAAGCACCGTTTAAACATATTTTTAGCAGCTGTTTTTACGGTTTTACAACTTAAACTTGTTACATGCTCATCGTCAGTCACGCGTAAGTTATTCTTTCATGTATTTTTAATAAGCTTCTTTTTATAAATAATTATAACTGACGCGTCATAATGTTCGGGGACCTATCTATGTGGATGCCCTGGAGATCTTCAGGCAACTAGCGTAGCAAACCTGACTGTCTATTAATGTGGTAGTTTGAGTTTTATTATTTTACTGTGAGCATATTTTAGCAGTTGTTTTAATAGTGTATGGGCAGTGGTCCAAAATACAGTCATAATTGGAAGTATTTGTAATTTTACTTAATGTCGGTCGCCAGCTAAAAACATTTGGCCATTTAAAAACTAGCAAACATATAAAAGCAGGTTTGTGTTGCTCATGTCATGCCTAGATTATCAAGCGTAAAAGCCAATGTTGACTTTTTGACTATAGTAATTAGCCAATCAGGTATGCACGCTTTTCTTTATAATACTCTTTATAGGCTATGATGTACATATAAAGTTTGTTTTCTATTTGTAATTAACAGAGCTGTGCTGTACGTTTGAAAACGAAAGCATCAGAAACTTGGCGTGATTAGTACCGTAAGCAATAACACACGACGGTCGTGCTGGTACAGGAGAACAGATCGGTCCCGTGGCGGTGTGAAATGTTCCTCAATGACGTGGATTATTTTCGTGTATTTTTGCGGTGTGTTCTTTTAGTGACTACGCTTTATCAGTGATGTAGCTTATCACTTAATTTATAGTAGCTATTAGCAGTTGTTCCCTCACTAGACTCTCTTCTTTTCTCCAAACATTTTAATTAAAGGAAATGCCAACATTGTAGTTAATCTTATTAATTATTTAAAATAATCATTTTTTTTTATTATTCAAATAGGTATTTGCTAGTACAACAGAAATATTAGTATGCACAACCTGCTCTTACTGGAAGCTGCTGGCATGTGCAGCAGGACTGTTTTCAAGTTTTATCGGTTGGATATAATTTCAAGCTCATTCTTGATCACAGTCTCTTATTTCACCTTAGTGTTTAGGTACCTACTGTTAGGAGGGTTTCCCACTGCCTTGTTGCCAGGTCAGTAGATTGCGTCGTTTGATGATTGTGATATCAGTTTCTAATAATTTAATAATAATAATTAAATCATTTAATAATAATAATTAAATCATTTAATAATAATAATTAAATCATTTGTAATAATTATAAAATTAAAATGTAATAAGTATATTTTAACAACGTCATGTCTCCATCCTGTTCTTGTGGACAAACTGTTTGCTAATAATTATTATTAAATTATTAGAAACTGATGTCACAACCATTATCAAACGACACAGTCTACTGACCTGGCAACGAGTTTATTTATAACATCTGTCTTCCGGTCAACATGTGTCCATGGTGACCGTCTTGAACGCCTCCATGATTGCTCGAGATACTTTGAATCAAGATTAAAAGCCAACTAAAATAGTAAATATTCAAACCGCAGTTTGTGTAATCGATGTATCTTCTGCTCGACGCATAATGCCTGCGAGCCTGTGCTGTATTTTTGACAGTAGAGTCACAGTTATCAGTTCGTATTCACAAAGGAGAAAACCCAAGCGTAAAATTGCACTTTGTAAGTTTTCTGGAAGCGTATTCTCACATAAGAACACGCACTACATATTTTATGTATGATTTGACTTGCACGAGAGTTTACAAAACTACATTTTTGGGTACATTTTATTCTTTTATGCATAACCGTAGGCTAATATGTACGCATGTTTATTAGTACACGCACGTCTTTTTTGACAGCTACCTTACCCCATAGGGGGAGTGCCGAGTATTGGCTGAAAACGTATTTTTTACTTAATCTTAGCACGGCATCATCCCCTCCAGAATTGTGTCCATAGCACCACCCAATACATCGTTATTTATGGCCAGCAAAGCACAATTTAACGGTTTAAATTTTCAGATGCTATTTGTATTTTTTTATTTTAAAAAAATTAATAATTTGCATATTCACCATATTCATAAATTGCATATTCACCATATATTCACAACATATCATTCTTATTGTAATCAAAATGTCCTATAGGTTCTCCATATCTTAAATACTTTAATAAAATCTATTGATTAAACAAATTGGCCGACCTGGGGTATCTGAAAATGATATATAATGCACTTCATAGCAGTAAAATAAAAGTTTCAACATTTGGTGGTGTTTGAAAGCTGTTGACATTTTTAAAAATCATTAAAACATGGTTGTTTAGTTGTAAAATACATCATGGGTGCAGAGCTTGCAAGAAGTCCATGAAAGAATTCAATTCTTGTATTTCATTGGACCACTTTTGCTACGATTATGGGATGCATTTACTGTGACATCATTTTGATAATCTTATCACAACACAGTTGCATTAATTTCTTGCCAAGGTCTTGCATTGATGACAGGAGAGTTGGACCGCTCCATAATGTCTTCCACATCATAGCATTGCCCCCACAGGCTTGTATGATAGTCAATAGGCATGAGGGGTGCCTCACTTCAAACACCTCTCTTTGTATGCTGATGTGCCCATCACTCTGAAACAGGATAAATCTATACTCAGAAGATCATATGACCTTTTTCTATTGCACCAATCAAACTGATAAATGATTGTCTTAAGGCCACACAGCTGCCCAAATCCATTGAATTCTCTTCGCATTGTGTGTGTGGAAATGCTCTAATTTTCACTATTAAACACTTTTTACAGTTCTGTCACAAATATCGACTTCTGCCCATTTGTTTTGCTGTGCATTTTCTGGTTTCTAGGTATATTGCTTTATATTTTCTATCCTGATGCTTTGACACCTTCCTTGGTCTATCTCAGGGGTCGACAACCTTAAACACTCAAAGAGCCATTTGGACCCCTTTCCCACAGGAAAAAAAAACACAGGGAGCCACAAAACCCTTCTGACATCTAAAATGAAGATAACACTGCATATATTGTTTTTTACCTGAACGGCTTCCCGTGCCTGACTATTTCCTGAACAGCCACAAAACTAGCATATGTAGTTGAACTTCCAGACTGCATCCACTTCTTGAAATAATTTTTGCTCAAATCAACCTTCTGCAACAGTTCCGAAACGGCTTTTTTTCCCTCTCATCTCCATCCGGATATTTTTCAGCAAAGGCTGTGTTTATTGTGGAAAGTCTAGCAGCATTTGACTTTTTGTTGTTCGTTAATTTTTCACCGCATATTAGGGATACTGGGAAGCCACTCTCTTCAGCAGTAAAAGCAAATGAATCTGTCCACATCTCATTAAATGTTCTATTTTCTTCAGAAACTTTTCTTTTCTTACATTTATCCATGTTTGCTTACATGGGGTTGAAGAGCTTGATCTGAATTGAATGGAATTTTCAATTTTGCGCCGGCGGATTTCGCAAGTCGGCAGTTATGACATATTTTGAGCGACAAAAAAATTAAACACGGTTTATTTTAATGTTACAGGAGCATCATAATCTTAGAATTTAGAATTATATTTTTTCAAAAACTAACTAACTAAAATAAAATAAATTTAAATTAAATATTTATTAGTTATTTTCCAAATCTACAGGGAGCCACAGCAGAGGGGTGAAAGAGACACTTGCGGTTCCGGAGCCGCGGGTTGCCGACCCCTGGTCTATCTGTACGTTTGACTTTTATAACCTTCTCATTCAGTTTATACTTGCACCAAATTCATTGGCCATATTTTGGGTTGAAATTCCTTGTTGAATGAGTTTCCTTTCCACTGTTTCAACTGACAATTCGTTTCGTTGAAACCATGGTTCCTTTCAAATGGCCAAGTCCAACAGCTTGTGAAGGTGTATAAGCACTCCCTTTTAACTGATGACTAATTAGTATTTTTTTACTTGTTCTGTTTATTTATTTTTATCACTTAGTATATTTTTTAAATTAAAACATGATTCCATTTATTTTTCCTCAACATTGAGTGATTCCAGAGTTTTTTCCTATAGTGTTTTTTTTGTTTTGTTTTTTTTGAGGCAGGTTTCATGAAGCCATAATGTTATAGATGGCCTAGATTTTTACCCTGTGGCTGAAAACAGCCACGTAAGTAACAATTATTAGATTAATATTTTTTCAGAATTGTTTTTGCATAAATCTGTTAATCAACTTCAGTTCTAATCAAAACTACTAAATCTTAAAATATATATATATACATATACAAATTTTTCTTTTTATTTACTATTTAATTAGTGATGTCACAATTTTGCATAAAAATACATGCAAAATGACTACATTTTTTCATTGCACGGCCATGGCATGAAAAAACATGCATTTTTGCTTGGTTCCCTATGCTGGAAAGAGGTAAAATTTGTAATTTTTACTGTTATCCAAAAGATGGCGATGTTACTCCATTACACAGACCTGTGCAAAAAAGATGACTCGCTTTCATTCTTAAGCCCTAGGTCTATTTTCGAGCCTTTTTTTTCAACGACATGCTCAAATATAAATGAATACATCTCAAAAACTACAAGGTATACAATTTGAATAATTCTGCTATCAAATTAAAGGCATTGATGCAGTGTTAAAATGAGTATATATTATCGGATTAGAGTAGAAGATGAAACACAGCAAAAATTAAAAAAAAAAACTTTCGCCTGATATACTCTATAAAATTGTAAAAGTTTATCTCTTTGAATTTATGCAGTGAAAGCCTAAAAACTCCAGAAATCTATTTTATAACATCTCAACAATAATTGTATCAAGTTTCATGTATCCATTGTGTAACAGACATATTGTAGAGAGAATTATAGAGACAGATGTTTAGGCAGCTCTGTAATGACCCAAATGGCACAAGCCAGAATCTGAGTTTTCTCAGCTGAAACTTTATTTGATATATCTCACTATAGGTGTTTATGACACTGTAATAGGACTAACAAGGGTTTGTTTTGGAGTCGCTTTCGAACATGGCATGATGGAAATCATGTCACGGCTCGCTGGCATGCCACTTCTGTTTTTTTTCACGATTTTTCCAAATAAGAATACAAAGTTTTTTTTCAAACAAGTTTTCAAAACTTAGATAACTTCGGGCAAAAATAAGCCATCACAAATGCGTTTTTAACGTACCTTTCAGGTCATATAATGTATCCCTGATGCACACATCATCACGATATCTTTTGTCAAAGCTGTACATTCCATTCCCACTCGGGTTCTTCAATCAGCAAAAAACGGTGATCAAATAATTTATAAAGCAGAGTTGTGAGGGTTGAAGGGAGATTTAAAACCTTTTTCATGGCTCCCTACATAACTTTTTTTTTTCTTTTCATGGCTCCAAAAGTGACTTTATTTTTCTTTACTTTTCTATACTTTTCTTTTCTTTTCTTTTGTTTCATCGTTCATATTCAGGCACTCTTTTGAAAGCTCTCAGGCAAAAAAATCGATGTGGAAAGCAAAATCATTTTCCAATAATAAGGCTTTGTGCGGCTTGTGGATTAAATTAATGAATTAAAAAAGTCCTTTTTTTTTTTTTTTTTAAATATTTAGTAGTTTTGATTAGAACTGAGGTTGATTAATTATTTTTTTTTGCATGAATCTCTTTCAGTCAGTCCGGCGGATCTGGTAAGAGCAAAGAGAAATCTCCATTAGCCCACCTATCTTTAGCTTCGCCTATTACTCCTTCTTTGGCTGAGCCAGGCTTCTTTGTATTGCCTGCTCCCGGAGGGTGAGGAGCTAACAGCCGCTCCTGATTGGCTTCTCCCAGTTTGGCGTGCTTTCCTGCGCCCTGTCTGGGGTGCTGAAATGCCACGATTCCGGCTGCACATCGGAGATTTGGGTGCAAAGAGCGGTCCTTTTTCTTCTGTGTGCAGCGTGTGTCATCACACGCCACATGGCTGAGGGTAGTCCCCTATGGCCTCTATCTTTGTTTCCTATGGCTTTAGGAGGCCCCTTCCTATGCGGTACACCAGGCACTTCACCTCAGTCAGCCCCAAATGGCATTTGCAGGGGGTTGCTGTCAGCCCTTCTCCTCGGTGTGTCCCCAGGACCTCCCCCAGGTGGAAGAATGATCCGTCCAGGTGGCGGAGTGTATGACGACATTGTTGATGTAGGCTGCAGGGAAGTGCCGATGGGGCCACAGCACGATGTCCATTGGCCACAGAAACGTTGCTGGGGCTCCATGTAGGCCGAACGGAAGGACTCGTTACTGCCAGTGGCCACTGCTGGTGCTAAAGGCTGTCTTAGGCCAGGCATCCGGTGCCTTCCAGTAGCTCTTGGTGAGCTCAAGTGTGGAGATGTACCGAGCCCTCCCTAGCCGTTCTGTGAGGTCATCCATCCGAGGAAGGGGGAACTGTCAAACTGGTTAAGCCTCCAGAAGTCATTACAGAGCCGGATGGTGCCATCAGGCTTGGGGACCATGACAGTGGGGCTCGACCACGGGCTAGCAGACTCCTTGATGATACTTTCCTGCAACATTTTGGCCACTTCCCCCTCTATAGCTTGGTGGTGGGCTTCCGGCACCCGATATGGCATACCACTGTCCCAGGATGGGTTTTGATCTCGTGCTGGATGACGTAGGTGCGCCCCAGCTTGGCGCAGAAGACATCCCTGAACTGATCCACGAGCTCCACGAGATCTTGGTGTTGGCTTGCCGTTAGATCGACCCCCCCTCTTCACCAGGGCACGCCCTTGGGGGGTATCTGTGCAGACAGATGCAAAGGCAGACATGGCCGGCAGGGGAGGCAACGTGATCTAATTTGGTGTCTCCACACTTACCGGGCTGCTGCAGGTGGTACTTGACCACTCCAACCCTTTCGAGGAACTTGCAGGCGGCATTGGGGCAGAGCAGCAGAACTCGTGAGGCTGGGCTGGGTGGTTGTAGGTCTGCGTGTCCTGCACAAACCCAATCACTGACCTGAAGGGCAATGGCTGCTCAAGCCAAGCTTCCCGGGCCACGTCCAGCAGCCCTCAAGGACTCCGCTCGAAGAGCAGCTCAAAGGGAGTAAAACCCTTGGAGGCCTGGGCTGACTCTCGGTCGTCAAACAGGATGTATGGAAGGAGGAGGTCCCAATTCCTCCTTCAACAGGGAAGAAAGCGCTAGGACAAGGGTTTTGTGAAGAGGTGGGTCTTCAGTTGTCTTTTGAAGACAGACAGTGACTCAGCTGTTCGGACCTCTAGTGGAAGTTCGTTCCACCACCTGGGTGCCAGGACAGAAAAGAGCCTTGTAGTATGCCTACCTCTTACCCTGGGAGATAGTGGGACCAGGTAAGCAGTGCTGGTAGATCTGAGGGTGCAAGGTGCCCTGCAAGGCATCATAAGAGCTTTGAGGTAAGAGGGAGCTGGTTCATTGATGGCTTTGTAGGCAAGCATCAGTGTTTTGAATCTGATGTGTGCAGCTACCGGGAGCCAGTGAGGGAGCGCAGCAGCGGGGTGGTGTGTGAAAACTTAGGCAAGTTGAAAACAAGTCGTGCGGCTGCATTTTGGATCATTTGCAGAGGACGAATTGCGTTCATAGGTAGACCTGCCAACAATGAGTTGCAGTAGTCCAGTCTTGAAATAACAAAAGACTGAACAAGTACCTGAGCAGCCTGTGTGGTCAAATATGACAGAATCCCTCTGATGTTGTAGAGAAGAAACCGACAAGACCGTTTCACATAAGCAACATGTGAGGAAAAGGACAGTTGAGTCCATGGTTACCCCAAGGTTGCAAGCTGTGTCTGAAGTGGAGATCAGGTCATTGTGTAGGGATATTGAAAGATCCTGAGCTGGGGATGACTCACCTGGAATGATCAGCAGTTCAGTTTTACTCGGATTGAGCTTCAACTGATGAATTGATATCCATGACGATATGTCTGCAAGACATGCTGAAATTCGAGTAGAAGCTGTAGTATCTGAGGGTGGGAAGGAGAAGATAAGTTGAGTGTCATCAGCGTAGCAGTGGTACGAGAACCCTTGAGAGGAAATAACTTCGCCAAGAGAGCGAGTATACAGAGAGAAAAGGAGAGGGCCAGGTACTGAACCCTGTGGGACACCAGTGGAGAGTCTGCATGGAGCAGAGATCACTCCCCTCCATGTTACATGATATGAGCGGCCCTCCAGGTAGTTTCTCAGAGACATCCAAAGGGCAGTCTCTGTCGAGTGTGCTGCTTTGAAGCCAGACTCTTTGGGATCCTGCAGGTTGTTCTGAGAGAGATAGGCAGACAGTTGGTTATACACAATGGGTTCAAGAATTTTTGAAAGAAAAGATTGATACCGGTCTGTAATTACTGGTGTCAGGTGGATCAAGAGAAGGTTTCTTTAGGATGGGAATAACCTTTGCTCCCTTGAAGGTAGTTGGTACCTGACCAGATGTAAGGGTTCTATTGATGATTGTGTCGATGAATGGCAGAAGGTCTTGCGAGATTGTCTGTAGCATAGTAGAAGGGAGAGGATCCAGTGGGCAGGTGGTAGGATTGCCGGTCAGGATGAGCTGCAAAATCTCTTCTGCTGCTACGGTTGTGAAGTGCAAGAATGAAGGAGTGGAAAAATCCTGACTGTGAAGTGTAGGTGCACCTGGGACAGACGTGAAGGTCAAGCAGATTCCCTCAATCTTCTCATGGTAAAAAGAAGCGAAGTTTTCAGCAGACAAGGAGGATGAAGTAGGTGGAGCCGGGGGGGTTGAGTAGAGAAGAGATGATGTGGAGCTTGCAAGGATCTTGCATAGAAGCTTCAAGCTTTTCTATGTAGAAGGAGGTCTTAGCAGAAGTCACATCTGAAGAGAACTTGGTCAAGAGTGTGCGGTAGGAGGCAAGATCAGAGTCAAGTTGTGATCTGCTGATCTTAGCTCTCTTCGATTACTACGCAACGTATCTGAAAGCCAAGGAGAAGTACAAGACTTTTTGGGTTTAGTGGACAGAGGGCAGAGAACATTTATGGTAGAGGAAAGAGAGGAAAGGAAAGTGTCGGTTGTTGAGTCCAGGGATAGTGAGGAGAAGGAGCCAGGGTCAGGAAGAGATGAAAGAGTGCTAGAAACAACAGCGGAAGGGGAGACAGAGTGGAGGTTTCGATGGACAAGGGAATTATGCTGGGGGGTGGATTTAGGTAGGATAGGGAGAGTAAAGGTGAAAGATACCAGGTGATGGTCAGAGATGTGAAGTGGGGCAGTCATGTCTGTAGCTGGTGAAGACCAGGTCCAGGACATTTCCTCCCTTGTGTGTGTGGAGGCTGTTGTTGAAAGTCAGAGAGAAGGAGTCAAGAAGAGTCAGGAGAGAAGAAGACTCTGATGGGCATGCTTCTGCTGGGCCATGCACTGGCACTGCTCGCAGTGCTGACAGAAGGCCCAGACTTTGGCGTCCATTACCAGACAGATGAAACAGTCCCTTAGCTTTTGGTGGGTGTTCCAGGTGACCCCCCAGTGGGTGGGTGTGGACCAGGTGCAGCAGTCCATTGTTATGTGCTCCAGCACCCCCTTTAGACTGTAGCCAGTGCCGTAGGTTCCGGGATAGCAGCAAGGCTCGCGCAGCAAGGCGGGGGGGCCAAGAACCAGGCTTTCCGCACTCAGCAGTGCTTTCTTGGGTGCTGAAATGCCAGCGATTCTGCCGGGATATCGTGCTGCGTTTACACAGCCTGAAGGTGTGTTTGGGTTCATTGTCCTGTTGAATAATAAATGATGGTCCACCTAAATGCAAACTGGATTGGATGGCATGTTGCTGCAGGAAGCTGTGGTAGCCATGCTGGTTCAGTGTGCCTTCAATTTTGAATAAATCCCCAACAGTGTCACCAGCAAAGCACCCCAACACCATCACACCTCCTCCTCCATGCTTGACGGTGGGAACTATGCATGTAGAGACCATCCATTCACCTTTTCTGCATTGCACAAAGACATGGTGTATGGAATCAAAGATCTCAAATATGGACTCATCAGACCATAGCACAGATTTCCACTGGTGTAATGTACATTCCTTGTGTTTTTTGGCTGTGTTTAACTGCCGTGGAATCAATAACACAATTATTTGACCTGTCCGTCCAATGAAAAGTGCAGTATAATTATTTATTAATTCCAGGATCTTCCTGGAAAAAGTGACGGAGGAAAACTGAACAAGAATAAGAGAGAGAGAGAAAAGATGAGAAAACAAAAGAGAGACCAATAGGACAAGTTTAAATCAAGTTTGAATGCACCATGCAAGAATCATAAAGGAAATTAGGTTTCACCTTAATAAAAATTCAAGATTCAAGATTCAAAGTGTTTATTGTCATGTGCACAGTGAGGAACCGAGTTCCCTGTACAATGAAATTCTTTCTTTGCTGTCCACAGTGAATGCCTTAGAGAACTTAAAGAATACAAATGGAAATAGAATAGAATAAAATGATACTAATAGAAAATAGAATAAAATGATACTAATACAATAAAAGAATACTGAAATATACACTATGTATATCTTACATGTGCAAATTGAATAGACTTATGTGCA
This sequence comes from Bagroides melapterus, assembly GCA_028566695.1. Taxonomy (NCBI): domain Eukaryota; kingdom Metazoa; phylum Chordata; class Actinopteri; order Siluriformes; family Bagridae; genus Bagroides; species Bagroides melapterus. The sequence goes on along the minus strand of JAOTRN010018374.1, from coordinate 92 downwards.
GGTAGTAAGGAAACAAAAGGGGCTTCAGCTTAAAATTACGCATCTATTAATTAGTCATGTTACTTGCATTGGTTCGTTGTTGCGCTTCCTGA
>JAOTRN010018373.1:0-11485 GCA_028566695.1 Bagroides melapterus | reverse complement strand
GCCGGTGGGAAATAATTTGACATATTCAAATTATTTCCCACCGGCCCCAGGGGACTTCAGGGGCCAGGGTATGCTCAAGGGTTTCCTGATCCTCAATACCAGCAACCACAACAATCACTGGAATGCTGGGGATGTGGAGGAAGTGGCCACATGAGAAGAGACTGACCATACATGTTACAACCCCCAATGGGCCTGGGAATGAGGCCCACACCAAATTGGAATTGAAGGGGCCATGAGAAGCCAGAGGGGGAGAACATGCAGTATGCCACCACACTGTTGGAACCAACTGTTGTGGTAACACTCAACAACAAGTGTCCTTTTCCATTCATGATTGATACAGGTGCCACATATTCATGCATAGGACGTGAAGGCTCAAATCTCCCCCTCACATGTAAGACCATAAAAACCACAGGCTTCTCAGGGATGTCACAAATATTACATTTCACAGAGCCTCAAATATTTACTTTGGATAATACCACTATTGTGGCACCACATTTATACTCACCAGCTACACCAGGGAGAGACGGAGTGTAGTACAGTGTATTGGCTACAAAATGACAATCCAGAGGCCTCAGAGTTGTATGCTAATTATTTACAGTGGAAACCATGGCTACAGGCCATGCAGCCAGATTACACTGAGCCCAAAAGTCCACTACACTGTGTTTCAATCCAGACAGTACCAATGAAGAATATGCAGCACTATGGACAGACATGTTAGAAGGAAAAATGTTTGATGTAATAATAACAGACATCTATGTGGGACCGCAAGGAGTTGCAGTGACTGTTCAACTACCGCCTGAAGAGGCTGGTTTCAAGTGACCAATGGTGGAAGGAGGACATGAATCAAAAGACTTAACTAGCCAAGTGCTAGAATGGAAACTGACAATCAATCAATACATGCATAGTTCGCCGGATGGCAAGTATTTATGGATATCACAGAAAGGCACAGACACTTTAAGAGCCACACATACCTTGATCGAAAAGAGACAGTGACCATCCTATCAACTACTAGTATCTGAAGATAGGGACCACACAGAAGACAAATCACACAACAACGAGACTGAAGCACTGTTAGCCACAGTGCCAAGCAAACTCTGGAAACAGCATTCAACTGATGTAGGGCTAATTAAATCAGCAGGACAAGTGTTGATAAAACTTAAACCAAATGTTAGGTATCCATACCAAAAGCAATATCCATTAATACCACAGGCCCAAGCGGGCATAAGACCCACACTTGATGGTTTGTTAAAGGCCTTGTTAAAGTATTGATTGAAAATCAGTGTAACACGCCAATATTACCTGTCAGAAAACCTAACTCAGACAAATGGCAACGTGATACATGTACATGTACATGATTTGCGTGCCATTAATCACATTGTTGAGGCAGAGTCACCAGTAGCACCAGACCCACATACGTTACTGTCCAATATTCTAGGCGACAACAAATGGAATACACACATTGACTTATGTTCAGCGTTCTTCAGTATCCTGTCACATCCAGACTCACAACACCTATTTACATTCACTTATAATGGACAGCAGTACACATACACAAGATTACCACAGGGCTATTGCGAGAGTCCATCAATCCTCAATCGAGTAGTAGCTAGGGATCTAGCTTCATTGGACATTGACAGTCTTCTTCTGACATTGATGATATTTTGATCTGTAGCCCACGAAAGAGCAGTGTCAGACAGACTCTTTGAAGGTCCTGAAACTTTTGGCTGAGAACGGACACAAAGTGAGTAAGGAAAAATTGCAATTTTGTAAGCAGCAGGTAGAGTATCTGGGCAGAGTATTGGATGGCACCAGCCGTAAGCTGTCGCCAGCACATGTTGAAGCTGTACAAAAAGCTCCCAAACCCCAGACTGTTGGCCAGATGTGCAATGATAAAAGCAGCAAACCAAAAGAAAACATCACTAGCCTGGTCAGCAGAAGCAGTTCAGCTTTTGAAATGTTGAAAGAGGATCTTTGTACTGAGCCAGTCCTAGCTAGTCCTGATTATGGTAAGCCATTTTATTTGTATGTGTCTGAGAAACAGGGGTTTGCTAATGCTGTTCTACCTCAACAACAGGGTCCAAGTAAACAGCCAGTTACATACTTTAGCACTAGCTTGGATAACATAGAGAAAGGGATGCCACCGTGTTATCGTGGATTAGCAGCAGCAGCTTTTTCATATCAGAAAGCATCAACCCTCACAATGGGCCACCCAACTACTTTGTACAAAACCCAATGCGTTGCATGCCTTGTTGACTAGTCTGTTGTAGCATCTCCAGGTCGGATCATTTGCTCCTGGAATTCTTCTCAAAAACCCAATTAATGATTACACTGGGCCTCAATGTTTTACGGCCACTCCACAGATCCCCAAACGACAGGCTCCAAGAATGCCTGTGAACCCACACTCTAAAAGAGACTAATGTCAAGGAAGTAATCTGCCTCCCTGAATGCTAGAGTTTCTGCAAAGACTCAGGCACTGATAACCGGTCCCCCATTTGTGACCTTAACTACAAATCACACCTTTTGTTTAACAGCTTTGGCATGGTAAAAGCTGTTAGGACTGTGCTAATACAAACAAAACCCAGGCCTTGTTCACTCCTTCAGGGACAAAAGGCCTCCTCCATCAGGCCCTCACACATGACCTCACACACACACACACACACACACTCATCAGGAGAGTTCTTTTATCTGAGTCTTAATAAAGCTATATTAAAATCCTGCCTAACCCACGCTGGTGCTACACACCTATATATACAGATATATAGATGTACACACATGTATTGTTATTGTTGCATGGCCTGTACTGTTCCATCAAACAGAAAATACTTCATAAAACGGGAATTACATGTTTGGTTATCTATATCTTGCTTTCCACTCTTTTCATACTGTCTCTCTCTCTCTCGTGTTTGGTATCAAAATGATCCGCTTGTATTTTTATGAACCATAGTGTAAGCCATGTGATCATTCAAGTGCATGATATAGATCCATGATACTTTAATTGGAACTTATCAATTTCCCTGACTCCACCACATGTATGCAAATGAGTGCTCGAGCTGAGACAAAGAAACGCTTTTCCTGCCGAAAGTTCAAGTCATGGATTGGTCACTCTAGGAAAACTAGGTTGACCAAGATAACAATAAAAGGTCAAGCCTACCTAGCTGGGGGGCTAGTCTGAGGAGAAGTTTTGGAAAGAAAGAAGAAGGAGAAGGAAGGCAGGGCGAGGCGCCGGTGGAGGAGGGAGAGGAAGGAAGGAGAAGTTTCTCGGAAGAATCATGTGAGAGTCGTGGGGAGAAGTTCTTCCCGAGGGGAGTTTTCCCCGTTGAAGTTCCTTTCACTTTCTTCGAGACTTTGCAGACAATTTCAATCAAGAACTTTGTTTGCACCACCGGAACCTTTTAAATCACCAGCGGAATCTCTAGCTTGCTTCAAGGACTTCGAAACTCTGAATCTCCTTGACCATTACATCAGGAATGAACCAACGAACCAATGCAAGGAACATGACTAATTAATAGATGTGTAATTTTAAGCTGAAGCCCCTTTATTATGGTGAAACCTAATTTCCTTGACAATTCTCACACGGTGTAAGCAAACTTGATTTAAACTTGTCCTATTTGATCTCAGTCTGTTTCTTATCTTTCTCTCTCTCTTATTCTCTCTCTTTCTCGGATTCCCTCTGTTACTTTCCCTTACATTCTATCTCCCTTTGTTCCATTACTCTCTCTCTCTTCCAATAGGTCTTACTCGTTTTATGTATGTTTGTCATAGTTAGTATTTGTTTTGTGTTCATCATTTATTAAACACATTATATTCACAAGTGATTGTCTCTGTGCCTTGCTCACAATTTTGGGGTCCCTGAACATAGATCTTGTTACGTGCTTGATAAGAGTTAGTACGCTTAAAGTAGTGATTCTTCCCTAGCCAGGAAGATCCTGGAATTAATAAATAATTATACTGTCCTTTCATTGGACGAACAGGTCAAATAATTGCGTTATTGATTCCACAGCAGTTAGTTCGAAAACCCCATTTAAATATCTTAAAGTAATTATAACCAGTTATAATTATACTTAAATATTTAAGTCTCGAGCTAATTTTGCTACATTATTTTGGTGGAGAATGCAAAAATAGTTCGAACCCTGTATCTTGAGTTAATTTTTGCTACATTTATTGGTGGAGAATGCAGGTATAGTTCGAACCCTGTATCTTGAGCTAATTTTACTACACTGCTATAGTATCTACTGCTGTTGCTCAACCATGGTCTGCTCAATTGGCTGAACTAAAAGCTCTCGCTGCAGCCTGTAAATTGGCTGCAATTTACACACAGACTCACAGTATGCATATGGTGTGTGTCATTACTTTGGCCTGACATGGGCACAGAGAGGATTGTTGAAGCATACCCAACAGCTAAGACAGATGCAGAATTAGTGGCTAAGTTTTTGTGTGGAGAGGTCATTCCAAGGTTTGGGATTCCTGACAAAATCAGCTCAGATAAGGCACTCATTTTGTTAACAATGTTATCCACAGGGTGTTCCAGTATCTAAGAATAAAGCACAGGTTGGGATGTGTTTATCATCCACAGACGGAAAGAGCTAATGGAACACTGAAGGCTAAAATGGTTGTTCCTGAATAACTGAAATAAACTGATTTCTAACAAACACACATACACACACAAGTGTTATGCATATTTATAATTGCTTTTTTGTAAAACTCATTACCTCACCACCTACAAACTGCTGCTATTTGCATTTAATTTAATTTGAGTCTGTGCTAATTTTGTGTCTTCTATGTCTTGTCTTATGTTTTGTATTGTCTGTCTCTTTTTGTTTTCTGTCTTGCACTGTTTGCACCAGGTTGCACAGATGCACTTTATGAGCTAGGATTAACCTAGTTTAAATCCTTGGCATTTATGTTGTATGTAGCTCTGTCTTTGTCTTTTTGTTCTATGTAGCACATTGGTCCTGGAGAAACGTTGTCTCATTTCACTATGTACTGCTTAAGCTATATATGGTTGAAATGACAATAAAGCTTCTTGATTTGGCTTGACTTGACTAGACTAAACTGGCTAAGATTTGTGAAGCTGGGAAAATGATCTGGGTGCAAGCTTTGCGATTGGCTTTTATGAGCATGAGAATGCAAACTAACCAAATGAGGCATCTAACGCCACTGAAATGCTTACGGGATGACCTACTGTATGCCTGTCCTCCGCTTGAGCATCTTGAAAATGAGCTTGGAAATTATGTAGAGCATCTAACTGAAATACACCAAGCTATATTTCAACAGGTGAAAGGTGCCACTGAGGAGAGGACAAGTGAGATTGATAAGGACCCAAGAACTGTGCAACCGGGAGATCTGGTGTATGTCAAGGTTTTCAAGTGGATGTGGAACGAGTCCAGGCAGGTTGGACCATTGAAAGTCACCTTGGCAACCCCTACAGCAGTGAAAGTAGAAGGAAAGGATACTTGGTTTCATCTCAATCACTGTTGCAGAGCACCAGATCCAGGAGCAGCAGGAAGGCAGGAGAGGCTGCAAGGACAGGAGAAGGTCCCATTGATAAGGGAAGTTGAAGTGCGAATGCAAGACCCAGCCACTTCCCCATCATGAGCTCCCGAACTGCAAGCACGAAACCCACAGTCGGGGGAACCCCTGCCAAGGGATAGGCCTCCACGTCATGGAGAAGAGAACCCAGAGAAGGGGCCCTCGCATCCAGATGTGGGAAATGCAGGACCTGCCTATATAACCAGAGCCAGAGCATGAGGAGCGACATAATAGAATAGAGAGGGACAAGAGCAGTGATCAAGAGAGTATGAACAACGAAAGAAAATGCAATCGTGAGTAAGAACTGTAAGATGCTAGTGATTATACTACTAGTACTGATAAATGTAGGAACATGGACATTTATGTTTACACGAGTGCTTGGTGAAACGGATTATGACCAACTCTCAAGACCCAAACAGCGTAGGGAAATTTTGAAGGATTTTATGGACAAAGTGGAACATGAAATATGGACAGGTAACCTGTTTTACCAATGGAGTTACACTGCCTGAAAGGTCACAGACGCTTCATGTATAGCATGCCATGATAGGACGTCACAAGCCCCCAGTGTTGTCCCAACAGAAGGACCAGATTACCGTAACAGCACTGAAAACACTCTGTTCCATGTGTGCTCATTTGTGTCTTCTGAGATCCATATCAACTACAGACAGCCTAGCAGAAGTAAAAGTGATGAACCAACTCTGTGAGCTAGAAACGCTTGACATGAGTGGATATCCACCTGCCAGAGTATATGTACCCAAGGGACAGAGATACCCTTTTTGTTTTTGTTCTAATGCAGTGAGACAATGAGACAGCAATGAGACAGCAGATGCGAAAGATCTCAAAATTGCTGTATGGAGGAATCATAGCCTTGTTTATTTAGAGCTGCCTCACTTATCCAATGGTACTAAGCCGAAAGCAGATGTTTTCTGGTATTGTGGACATGAAATCTGAAGGATTTAGACATTCATATACACACACTTCCTGTGCCCCACCTGTAATTAACATGTAAATGTAAAGGGTGAACCAAATGGCTGATTACATCATATCTGTGCCCCACTGTAGACACTGTGTCTGTTCTGTAGAGCAATCAACTGACCAATGCACAAGCAACTGTATCTATCTATTGTTTGAAGGCCATTTGTCACCCTGTATAAAGTCTGCTCACACAGACAGTACCTTTGGGTTAAGTTCCAGAAGGCTGCTATGCTGCACGAGCATCTTCAATAAACACTTTTCCCCTGCACTTGGTCTAGCTTACTTTTCTTTCACGTATTAAAAGCAAACTGTCAGGCACAGAGACAGAGGACCCAGATGCAGGTGCACAAACAGTATTTATTGAGTCTTTCACTCAGTAATTAAATCTCAACAAGAGAAAAACAAGGTGATCCAGGAGAAACCTCTCGAGGTAGTGCAGGGCAGCTGGGCAGCAAAACCAACGGAGGGCTGCACTAGGGAGAAGACACACGGGGAGAAAAGAAAAAACAAAAACAGAAATAGCACTGAAGCCTATGATGGGAGAAGACAGAAACAAAACCGGAATTTAGATCGGAGGTGGCTCACGAAACGCGCATAGAGACAGAGAGTGGAGAGAAGGCTGCGCAGCGAATGCGCATACGGAGCAGAGCAGGTCTAGGAAGGGTGCAGAGAGCGCGTACTGGACAGAGGGAAGGAAAAGACAGGACAGGAGTTATAATCGGCTTGTATTCTTCAAACGCCAACATTAAAACTTCCAGCTCCGCCTCAGTGAAATACGCTGCCGGTTTTTTTTTTCACCTTGCGTTTCCATGGTGACTCCTGATTTCGGCGATCTATTGAAAATGTCTTTGTATAGTCGCGGGTCACGCACACTAACTCTAGGTTACTGGCAGGAGGTTGATTAAACTAAATCTTATCAGGTGTTTTGGAACTGACATACTCGGTGTAAGCAAGTTTGGGGTTAATCAACCAAGAGTTCAGGGTTTATCAGAGGGTAGGTTAAACCTGCTTTCTGGAACAGACCCCTGGAGTTGGGGACTGGCCACTCGGCGACGACCTTTATCTTAGCGAGGTCAGGACCAACTCCCCCAGCTGAGATGAGGTGACCGAGGAACGCAACCGAGTCGGTGTGGAAGTCGCACTTCTCCGCCTTGATGAAAAGTTGGTTCTCTAGGAGCCGCTGAGTGTGAACCTGCAAAGAGGGAGAAAAGACAAACTTATTGATCATGTCTCTCAGCAAGTCGTTAACCAAGGCCTGGAAGACCGCTGGAGCGTTAGTTAGTCCAAAAGGAAGAACCAAGTACTCGAAGTGTCCCGTAGGGGTGTTGAATGCGGTCTTCCACTCTTCTCCCTCTCGGATATGGACTAGGTGGTAGGCGTTGCAGAGGTCCAGCTTAGTGAAGACCTTGGCGCCCTGCAACAGCTCAAAAGCAGAAGACATAAGAGGCAAGGGGTACCTATTCTTTACCGTTCTGCCTGTAGTCAATACAAGGTCGCAGGGAGTCGTCCTTCTTCTTAACATAGAAGAACCTGGCGCCAGCATGGGAGGAAGAGGGATGTATGAGCCCGGCTCGGAGGGACTCCTGGAGGTATTTATCCATGGCCTCTCGTTCAGGGATGGATAGGGAGTACAAGCGGCCCTTAGGCGGAGAAGGGAGGAGGTCGATGGCACAGTTGTAGGGCCAGTGGGGAGGCAATGAGGTGGCCTGGGCCTTGGAAAAGACCTGCTGCAAATCGTGGTACTCCGCCGGGACCCCAGTCAGATCTGCTGCCCGTTCCTGAAACACAGAAGAACAAACAGAACCAGGAAAACGAGCAGCACCTAGACACAAATTGAAACAATACGGACTCCAGGCTAACACAGAACTGCCCGACCAATCCACATGAGGCGGTGCTGTCTCTCCTGGGGGGGGTGAGGTGAAGGCTGCCCAGCTGCATGGGTTCAGGCTCCTCATGGAGAGGCATGGCCGGAGAAGGAGGCCGATGCGCCACTGGTCAATCAACAGCGCTTTATAAACCACACGATACAGGCATGTGATTTAATCCAAGAACAATTACATGCCACATCAATGGCTTTACAGAACATGTTTGCCTTGGACACTATGAGAGCTCCATATGATGGCGTATGCACCATGTTTGATGACCAATTTTTTACATACATTCCAATGCACACTGGACCGGAAGGTTTGCATTTTGCATGTTTTATCTTGAGACCAGATTGATCTCTCATAGTTTATTGATGATTATTTGTACCTTGTTATTTTCAGCAATAAGGTCTTACTTTTGTTTTAAGGTTTATATACACCTGCCAAAACAGCCCTGACCCGTTGAGGCATGGACTCTGAAGGTGTGCTATGGTATCTGGCACCAGATGTTAGCAGCGGATCCTTTAAGTCCAGTTCTGATGCTCATGTGCCCACTGTTGCCGCTTTCGGCGGTGGACAGGGGTCAGCATGGGGTCAACTTATTTCCACTGTTCCTTCCTTGGACCACTTTTGGTAGGTACTGACCACTGCAGACCGGGAACACCCCACAAGAGCTGCAGTTTTGGAGATGCTCTGACCCAGTCGTCTACCCATCACATCATTTGACCCTTGTCAAACTTGCTCAAATCCTTACACATGCCCATGTTTCCTGCTTCTAACACATCAACTTTGAGGACAAAATGTTCACTTGCTGCCTAATAAATCCCACCCACTAACAGGTGTTGTGATTAAGCAACAATCAGTTAAGTCATGCACTCAAGTAGCAATCACTGGATAGTTGTTAAACTGTTAATAAGTTAAGGTTGTGTCTACTACATGCACTATGCTTGAAGCTCTCTGCAGGTAAAACAGTTGGAATAATAATGATAGTTGGCAGATTTACCAAAAAAAAAAAAAAAGACACACAGTTAATTTGGCACATGTCCACAAAACCCCACTAATGCTGAACCGAAGATCGAAGAAGAAGAGCCAACTCTCAAAAGACAAAAAGGTAAAAAACTGCCACGTAGGGGAGCAGTTGGTGACCAGAGAAGAAGGCCGGTTAGTTAATGATGGGTAAGATCCCACAAGGGGACAACCTAAGGCTGGCACAGTCGTGCTGTTGGTCACTGTGTGGATAGGGAAACAACACGTGATTCAACAACCGGAAAAGATGGCGAGTGGAGTAGGGGTTCAGGTGTCCATGTGAGTTATCTTGTGTGAAAAAGGAGGGTAAAACTCAGCTGATAAGGGAGTGGGACGCCCATATTTTATATTAAAATCCTTGAAAAACTTTGAACATAATGATGTTTGAAACAGCTACAAATTAAAAGATAATGGTGTCCAAAGAATACCTATTCTAAGAGAAAAAGGAGGGGGACTGCTCCCTGCATCAAGGGGTTGAATTGTTACATATGAATTGATAAGAAAATGAATATAAGGACTGTGTTCAGAAGTGTGAGATCAGATGTTGTTGGGACGTTCATACGTGAGCACCACAATTCTTGTATCAGCTGATTACAAATAAAACCTTGTATCGGCATTCATCCAGTCTCATGAATTTGGCTTCTTTTGTTAGAGCCCTATTCTGACTGAGCTGACGGGTCAGTGAGGAATTGAGTTCAGATAAGCATCAAGCATTAGTTGAGTAGTGATTGATAGATTGTATTTAGTAAAATAATTTCCACATTAACCATTCTACTTTGGAAAGCACTGTGGTTCCATTTAGTTATGTGTCTACAGTAATAGGTCTTCCATGGTGGGAGTGATATGACTTTTTCTCTCTATGACTGTGTTAGCTTGGCATATATTGACACAAATTCTTATCAGGATCCTTAGGTTTAGTAAGTGTAACAATGGGTGAGACCTATGGTATGAGGCCAGTGGCCTCCTCAATGATGTTATTAGCTTCTAGATTCTGAAGTCCCTCTTCATCCGTCATGCAAATGTGCAATGGTACTTGTTTGATGCGAGTGGCATGTGGTCTTGTCAAGTTCTTCAGTTAGAAAAACAGCAGGGATTTCTGCCGTGCTCAATTTGTGCTCAATTTGGCTTAATTTGTTCTTCCTTTCCTCTCCCTGTTGCAAAGAGAATTGATAGATTAGATTAGATTCACCTTTATTATAATTGTGCAGAGTACATGTACTAAGCCAAAGAAACCCAGTTAGCATATAACCAGAAGTGTATGTGTCATATTTACAATAAATTACAGTAAAGATGAATGTGTACAGGTATAGTAGGTATTATAAAGGTATAAATATGAACTATATGTATACACAATCAATGAATAGTGAGGAAGACATGCTAAGAATTAACATGCTAATCAAGAGCTACGGATAAGAATATGTCTATTATACGTTATACACTGCTCAAAAAAAAATAAAGGGAACATATAATTTTTCCAATTTAAGTCCAAGTCCATCACACTTCTGAGATATCAACCTGTCCACTTAGGAAGCAAAACTGATTGTGAATCAATTTCACCTGCTGTTGTGCAAATGGAATAGACAGGTGGAAATGAGAGGCAATTAGCAAGACAACCCTTCAGGTGGTGGCCACAGACCACCCTGTCCTCATCCTTTCTGGCTGATTTTTGGTCATTTTTGCATTTTGCCAGTGCCCTCACCACTAGAGGTAGCATGAGGCAGTATCTACAACTCACAGAAGATGCTCATGTAGTGCAGATCATCTAGTATGGCACATGAATGTGTACTGTGGCAAGAAGGTGTCACTTCTTGACTTTGCTGTGTCTCCCAGCATAGTGTCAAGAGCATGGAGGAGATACCAAATCAAATTCAAATTCAAATTTTATTTATCACATACACAAACATACACAGTATGACGCAGTGAAATGCTTTGTACAACTGATCCATAGAAGAATAAGACATATAGACAAGAGACACTAGCAGGCAAAATAAAAGGATCTAAAAATTTGTAAATGAATAGTATCTAAAATAGTAAACGTAGAATTATACAATATTATACAATATACAATATAAAATAAAGATATAGGATAT
>JAOTRN010018370.1:0-11513 GCA_028566695.1 Bagroides melapterus | reverse complement strand
ATTTTTGAGTATTTTGTTACAACTGTTTTTATGCTTATGTTCTGTAAAGCTGCTTTGAGACAATGTCCATTGTTAAATGCGCTATACAAATAAAATTGAATTGAATTGAATTGAAATTCTTTTTTCTTTTCCACAGGAATGTGTGTATCTGTAAAGTAAATACTGATATCAAACTCAGTTCAGTGTCAGATGAGGATGAGGTTCACTTTTCAGTCTGGTTCCTCTCAAGGTTCCTTCCTCTTCCATCTTTTTTCCTCACCTCATTCACCTCAGACTTGTTCATTAGAGATAAATACAAACACATTTAAATACTTTGAAATAAACTCCTTCTCCTTCTATTCATTACTTCACCTGTGCTGTCACCTGTGCTCTCTATCGCCCTGTTTTATTTTGTTTTGTTTTTTTTCTTTCTCTTGCCTGCTGTAATAAATCCGAGCATTCTTCCTGTCTCTGACACGTCCCCTCTTTTTTAACCCTCGGTCTAATTGGCAGGGTACGGACGCCGCAGCAGGAGCTCGTTATGAGCCGGTGAACGAGTGGGTGCTCTGATATATGAATAAGCCTCATTGGCATAATTAAAGGTTATAATGAAAAGGAAAGGTCATGTTGAGGACCGTGTGTGTTCCCACCAGAGGTTCATGGAAACTGTAACATGAGTTACGTGTTTGACGTTCCGACAGAGAAGAAGAAGGTACGCTTTAGTGGACCGAGGTCAATATATTAGTTAGTTACACCACGGTGCTTGTTGCTGATTGGTCAGAATGTGTATGTTGATCTTCCAATGCTGGTTTCCTCCCATTTCCCAGAAGCATCTATCTATCCATCTGGATTATTCCCACTTCCATCAGAAATGAAATCACTGAATCCTTCCTTCATCCTGCTTCAGCATCGAGATCGAGGTGGATCCAAGGAATCCTGGGAATGCTGAGAAATATGAGTGGAGAATACACACTAGATGGAATCCACCAACTGGTATGATTTTTTTAAGCTTCATAAACTCTCTGCAATGCTCTCACGAGCTAGGAGAAACCTGGAGATCAGGAGAACTAGAAGGAATCTCACAATAAGAACATCCAAGAACTTCCCTGAGCTCCACCATAGATGATCTACCAGTGATGCAGTGGATCCAGAATCTATATTGAGGACACTAAGGATGAGGGATGTGATGGGACACTAATCCATCTCAGGGCACCACACACACACACACACCCACCCACACACCCACACACACACTCTCTTTCACACACAAACACCTAGAAGGAAGTTATCTTCAAGCAAATACAGTGATTTTGGAAGGTAAGGAATCCAGAGAACCAGAAGGAACCCAGATGGACATTAGAAGAACATCTTGATAGTAACGTGAGATTTTTGGTGAGGTTCTGAGGTGAGGATGTAATGAAGCAAGAAGGCAGCAACACTCCTCACTGTAACATCAGGAAACATCAGTAGTATTGATATTCCATAATTAATCCATAAAGGAAATAGAAAGACATGGGTGCTGATTTTATTACCCATGATTCTCTCTCTCTCTCTCTCTCTCTCTCTCTCTCTCTTTTCTTCAACCGAGTGTGACATTTCCTTGTATCCTTTCTCAAATCAAGTTCTATTTTTACCTTATTACCTCCAGAACCCTGACAGCCTTGACACTTTAGCTTGTTAGCTAGGCTACTCCAAATTCATTCCCAACATCCCTTCCATTTTCTTTCCATAGAATCCGCTCTGAGGTTTGTTTTTCCCTCGTTATCTTCTTCATTTTAATTACGACCCGCTGTCCGTCCTGTCATTATTTAACCCGGTCTGTTCACGCCGACTTTATAACGCTTCCTTAGTTCTTCAGTGAGGTGAGAACGGATCAAACGGATAAGTAGCGGCGTTTAGACAGCGAGCTCCTGTACGAGGGACGGGTCTGTCATTTACAGAAGAAGAAGAAGAAGAAGAATATTCTATATTGTTGTGGTATATTAGCGGAGATGCTTGCTAGTTCTAACAGTGACTCGTGCTAATTTTATGCTTTATGCTAGTGCTCCATTCTCAGCACAGTAGTAACAATGGCATTGTAACGTATGTGCTGTAATGAGATATTTAAACACCTCGGGTTAAAAAAAAAAACGTTTCTTTTCTTACAAAGGGTCAAAACCTCACGCTAATGAAGCTCAGAGGATAATTAACATGCCACTCATGAACACAGATGAGCTTTAATCTCGAAACGCACATCTCCTCAGTGACAAAGGAAGAAAATGAATTTAATAACAAAGCCACTAAGCGTATTTTAACGCCTTTACGCTGCCGACAGACGTGTGCTACGTTCGACTAAATGCTTTTTATTCTGTTTGTTGTACACGTATTTGTGTTTTAATAAAATCGTGTCTGCAAATTAAAAACATCTTGCCAGATCCTGCAGGCTAATACCCCTGAAGGGCAAGTAATACATTTACATAAAATATTTTCTGTCAGTGTTAAAGGGAAAATGATCTCTATTAGTGTTCTAGTGTCTGGGTCTGTGTCTACAATTGTAAAAGGTTCTTGAAATTATGATTTCTGTTGCATGAACACGTGAAAGTTGGTTTCAATGTTAGACTTTTGTCATATTTGGGGTCATGGGATTTATAGAAATATAAAGACGGAAGTCGTGTCTCTGCTTTTTCTTTGTTTTTTTTGTGATAGTTGCAGACAAATTTAATCCAAATTTCAATTTGTTTAATTAATAAAAGATTTTATGTAAAATTGTGCCATTTTTATTCTGAATTTTTTATTTCTTTAAAGCTGCTTTGGGGAAATGTCTATTGTTAATTGAATTGAAAATGTTCACTTTGTTACTTGTAATTTTCCACCATGGAAATTTTTTTATTTTTATTTTATCAATTTATTCGTTTCTTACTCGAGCAGTTCTTTGCTAGATTACTACATAGTTTGATCATTTCTCAGTTCTTCTCTCCCAATGGTGAACTGTTTAACACGTAACGTTCGTAGCGTAAGCTAAGCCGGTAAATAGCTCATTGCATTGTTAGTCAGGGTCTCATATTTTACTCCTAATGGATTCCGAACAGAACATTTGCTTCTATTACCAGCACGGAAATCTTTTTAAAAAATTGGCTTCCAGACTGAGGAATAATATGTGAGGAGGAAGTTGGGCCGTCTTCTGACAGCTCCGTAAACTCTCTAAGGCTTTTTGGGTGGCTGAGTGTCAGTCTATTTACGCTTCATGCTAAATAAGAATAGAGGCGGCCCACAGAGCTACACCCATTTTAGTAATTTGCTGTGATTTGTAGTAATATGAAGATAGACACCTGCTCATGTGATGCACCGCGTTGCAGAAATTGCAGCTGATGATACGAGGAGCCGAGTAACGGCTGATTTACTGTATACTTCTGAGCGTACTATCGTCATGGCGCTGAGAATGGTGTCATGGGTAAAACATGGAGTTATTCCACGAGCTAACTACGTGTGATTATGCGAATACATACAGAAACCTCTTGATGAGAGTTTCGGACGTATCTTCAGCGGATTTCGTGCAGCTGTTCTAATCAGAGTGATATAGCATCCACGTTCTCTATGTGAAAACGGAGACGTCGTATTTTCCGAAGGTTGAAAAAACGCGACCAACATCATCGTGACAGAAAGGCACATGATTAAGCTACACGTTTCTATCTTTATACATCTATGTTTGGGGTTTTAGTGACTGATCAATAAATGATTATGATGTCACCAGAAGGTCAGAGTCTTTATCAGTGTCCAGACCGATTCAGTACCTAGTGAGCTTAAGAATAAAAAAATTTAAATCTCATCCACTAAAACCTCCATGTGAAGATCTGGTGCTTCCTTAATAAAGTCTCCATTATGTGATTAACCTGTCCACAGGAACGAGTCCTGGATCAGAAAGATCACCTTCCTGATTTTTTTACCTCAAATACCCAGCACACCGATCCTTCAGTCAGCTGATTAATACGCCGCCTTTCTTTCGGCTTCTCTTGGCGCCTCCTGATGACTTTGGTTATTTCTGAGATGAGCTGTCGCACCTCTCTTGTTACAGCCAAGGGTGTTGGACACACTGTTCGAGATTGCTTCTGGCTGAGCCTGACCTTCCACCACTGCGCACCTCACAAACCCCAGATGAGTTTTTCTATCCAATCATACAGCCCATTTTCTGAAGAAAGAAGACTGGAGGGAAAAATCATGACTCGCTCCTAAACCATGTGAAGGATACCGACTATTTTATGATGTCCTACTCAGCTCGGAGTTGTGAAGCTGTACAGAAACCTGGGCTGGATTCAAGATTGAAAGACGTTGCCAGATGGAGGGAAGTATTTGTACCCTTCTGAGATTTTGGTACTCGCGGTTTGTGTGAAAGGTAAACACTAGACAGGAAGTTCCATCACTTTTTAAATAAATTCTGATCCAGGAACTGGAGAACTAAACCTGAGGCCCTGGAGGCGTTAATGAAACCTCCCGCACCACCATGACACTTCAGATCTACTAAATTTCCAAAGATTCTTCTGCAGATAACAGAGTCTGGTTCCTCTCAAAGTTCCTTCCTTGTGTCTCTGGAAGGTTCTTCTCTCTCACCTGTCTTGCTTACCTTTATTTACTGTACATCCTATCAGACTACAGCATGATCATTACAATCGCGGTAAATTGCAAACGTATCAGTTTTGCGGTGAAATAGTATATTTTGCATAAATTTCTAATGAGATATTAATTCACTGATGTGTTAAAAAGGGTGAATTAGACTATATTACAGAATGGAAGAGAATTTGTTTACAGATTTCTGCTAAAATCCCTGATGTGAAAAAAAACAACCTCATGGTAACAGAATTGTTGTTATTAATAATTTATTATGGTGTGAAGGGTTGAGGTTTGGAACGTAACATGTCTAATATGTTCCGAGTGTTATTGTTATAAATTGGTCACATGCACTATGAATGAAAGAAAAAGTACTAGGACGTCTGGACGAATCTAGACATGAGGGTTGCAATCTAGTGACGTCTGTGCCGGTCCCAAGCCCCAATAAATAGAGAGGGTTGTGCCAGGAAGGGCATCCAGGGTAAAACCTGCCAGGTTTAAACATGCGAGTCATCAGTGTGAATTCCATACCGGATCGTTCAAGGCCCGGGTTAACAATGACCACCACCGGCACTGTTGACCTAAAGGGTGCCGGCAGAAATTGGGCTACTGTTGGTCGAGGAAGGAGAGGCGGGAGAAGTGTTGTAGTTATATTGGTAGAAGGATGTTGGAAATGGAGCTGCCAGGTAAGAAGAAGGCCAAAGAGGAGATATATGGATGTTGTAAAAGAGGACATGAAGGTAATTGGGGCGAGAGTAGAGGATGCCGAGGATAGAGTTAGGTGGAAACAGATGACTCACTGTGGGACCCCTAACAGGAAAAGCCGAAAGTACACCCACAGTGGGTATAGCAGTGATATGCCAAGTCCACATGAGGACCAGGAGCTGAACACTTTTGGAGTGCCTTTTGTCTCACATTGTTGTTCAAGAGCAAGAAAACAGGAAGGAACATCCTACCTCTCTCTGAACTTAGCTAGATGTTAGCGTCTTTCTAAGCTGCCACTGGTTCAGTTTTACAGCCGCTACACTGATAATCCAATAAACTAGGACATGCACGGAAACCATGACACCGCTGAAGGAAACCCAACCACAAAGCCTGCTTAAATTCCTCTTCGTTTATTAAACGAGACCTTTGAAACATGCTAACGCTTTAATGCTAATGCAGCTTCCTCCATGATGAAATCTCTCACGGTTCCCTATTCATGTTCTTCCGTCTTCCCTTCCTGCTGAAAATAATCGTTCAATTTGTACAGCGCTGGAGTGATTTATGAAGCTATATATATATATACTTTCCCCCGGTATGCCTCATGACTCACTTGCAGATTGAACAGGAAGTATAAGTCTCTCGCAGACTTTTGTTTGGCTTTCAGACTTTCATCTTGCTGCTCGGAGCTCAACGCCTCAACGACCTCTTTGTTTAGTTGCTCATTCTGAGTTTTTTCGTCATCCCATTATCTTGCAGGATGAAAAGTGTTTTGAGAGAGAGTGAGTGAGTGAGAGAGAGAGAGAGAGAGAGGGAGCAGTTGTGATTCAGACTCACGAAGGGCCCTGAGGTTTAAGCTGTGTTTCTGTCTTTTTCTTTCTGTAGGTTAGAGAGAGAGAGAGAGAGAGAGAGAGAGAGAGCAGGAGCAGTTGTGATTCAGACTCACGAAGGGCCCTGAGGTTTAAGCTGTGTTTCTGTCTTTTTCTTGCTGTAGGTTAGAGAGAGAGAGAGAGAGAGAGAGAGAGAGATTCCTTTGGGTTGAAGATTGGAAGGGAGAATTAGTCAGGGATTACGTGTCTTTTCTTTTCCTCAACTTTTCTCTCCAGAGACGTGTAGTTTAGTCTCAACACAATTACAGACTCCTGCTTTAATCAGAATTCTTTCCAGAAGGTTTGACAACAGCCATTATTCATCCTGGAGATCATCCTGAAGTCGTCCAGCTACGGAGAATTATTTAAAGGGTCTGTTTAAGCAACTAGCAAGACGACTTTAACCATTAAAGCGAGAGAGATAGAGATAAAACAGATGAATGAAGCCAGTGACGTTTACCAGGTGCTCTGGCTGTATCCCAGGGCAGAGTACTGAAACACACAAAACTCTATCTGCCCACTTTTACACACACACACACACACACACACACACACACACACACACACCTGTTTATTGGCTGTCGCTGTGATTGACAGGGCAAAGACCACAATAACATCAAGACTGATTTATCATATTTGCAAAAGGAATCTGAATTTTTCTGATTTTATAGCTATAATATTTTAATTAGAAAAAAAAGATTTTTTTGTTTCATTTTTTTTAAAATTTTACTACATTATTAGTTAAATTATTTATTAATTAATATTTAAGATCCTGTGATGTTATTACATATCATCATATTATAATATTAATATTATTATTATTATGCATTTGTTTATTTGTTTTAGTTTTACTTGGTTTATTTTTTTATTAATTTATTTTATTAATTAATTTATTTATTTTTTGGGGGGCAGGAGTGGAATTGATGTCCATTTATTTCGTTACATTAAACATTAATGTGTGAGATCTTAATGTTATTACATATTATCTTTTTATAATTTTATTCTTTTGTTGCTGTTTATTCATTCATTTATCTTTCTTTTTTTCTTTCTTTCTTTCTTGAATAATGTATTAATAAATGTATTTTTATTGTTTTTATTCATTTGATTGGTTAGTTAGTTAGTTAGTTAGTTAGTTAGTTTTGAGTTGCTGTGATTGACAGGGCAGAGATCAAAGTAAGATCATTCCTCCTCCTGGAAAACACAACCAATTTTCTTCTCCTGGAGTTCCAGTTTTTCTTTTCTGTCCACATTTCCACTTGGAGATAGTCGAGATGTTTGAATTTCTTTTTTTTTTCTCTCAAGCTCACCCTCCTTGACAGAAAGATTCCCACAGAAAGTTGAATCCCGCCCACTCCTGGCCTGGTCCGGTTCCAGGTGCATCCAGAGTCTATCCCAGGAAGAAGGTCAGTACAAGTAACTTCACTCTAGATCATTCACCGGTTCTGCTTACTGTAGCGCAGCCAATCCGCCTACCTGCATGTTTTTGGAAGCAGGGATGAAACCACGGATCCTACACGAGAAGAACATGAGAAGATGAGAGGTCAGGACTGAATCAGTGTCCCTGAAGCTGCGAGGCGGCGAACCTACACATGACTGAGATTGGATAAGTCGTATTAATAACAGGCTCTGCACCAAAAGAGCCAATGGTTCATATTGTGAGTGTGTGTGTGTGTGAGTGTGTGTGTGTGTGTGTGTGTGTGTGTGTGTGCTAAGCTGCCCCACAGGGAGTGTTTTAATAGGGTTCGACCAAGACTGAGACATGCTGAT
Organism: Bagroides melapterus; assembly: GCA_028566695.1. Lineage (NCBI taxonomy): Eukaryota > Metazoa > Chordata > Actinopteri > Siluriformes > Bagridae > Bagroides > Bagroides melapterus. The sequence goes on along the minus strand of JAOTRN010018370.1, from coordinate 3,615 downwards.
TGCGAGTGCTACAGCACCCAAGGGCAAAACACAAACATCGAGAGAGAGCGAGAGAGAGAGAGAGAGATTGTGTGTGAGAGAGAGTATGTGTTTGTGTGTATGTATGTGTGTGTGTGTTTGAGAGAGAGAGACACACACACACACTCATCTCGGCGAGGGGATGCACTTGGGAGTGATCTGTGTGAGAAACACTTTTCCCTCTCAGTCTCTCTCGAGCAGTTTCTCAGGGTTTTCCTCATCTCCGCTGCAGCTTCCCTCCACGTTCATCCATCATACCGATTCTGGCTTCTGATTGGTGGTTCATCGAGTTCAGAGAGTTCTCGACTAACCAAATGACACGTCACAGACGCTACATTATGATGCTCATAAGACTTCAGTTCAGCATTCAACACAATCATCCCTCACTTCCCTGTGCAACTGGATCCTGAACGTCCTGACTGGGAGACTTCAGTCAGTTCGGATCAGGAACAGCATCTCCAGCACCACTGAGTACTGGAGCCCCTCAGGGCTTCGTGCTCAGCCCACTGCTGTTCACTCTGCTGATTCATGACTATGTAGCAGTTCAAATCACTTCATCAGGTACGCCGATGACACGACGGTGGTGGGTCTCAGGAGTAAGAACAACGAGTCAGCATACAGAGAGGAGGTGAAACATCTACATCTGCCTGGTGTAGAGCCATCAGCCTGTCTCTAAACGTGAATAAAACCAAAGAGATGGTTGATGACCTCGGGAGAACACAGAGTGACCACTCCCCGCTGAACGTCGACGGATCTTCCAAGGGGATCATCAAGCCCACCAAATTCCTTGGTGTTCATCTGGAAGAGAACTTCACCTGGTCACTCAACACCAGCTCCATCACCAAGAAAGCCCAGAGGCTGAAGAAAGCTCATCTCCCTCCCCCCGTCCTGAACATGGAGAGGGACCATTGAGAGCATCCTGAGCAGCTGCATCACTGTCTGGTTTGGGAATTACACCATCTTGGATCACAAATGCCTGCAGAGAAGAGTGAGGACAGCTCAGAAGATCACTGGCGTCTCTTTTCCTTCTATCATGAACATTTAAAACAATAAAAGCTTCTCGACTTGAATGTTTATCGACAGAGCCTCACGTGACAGACGGAGGTCTTGAAGTTCTCTCTACATCACGACTATCATCACTCCTACAAGCTCCTTCAGCTCCTTCAAGTTCTCTTTAACGAATCACTGCGTCCTAAGTTTTTCATCCGTACGCCGGCGGTTTTGTCGCAAACTTGTCAAATAGATAACTGAAAAAAAAAAGAAATAAATAAAACACACTCAGTGATTCATATCTGGAGATCAATGCCAAATTACTGCATGAGAAATCATTGATTTTTGTCTAGACTTGAATATTCCAGGAATCCCATTTATTTCTTTATTTATGCATCATCACTCTTATGAAAGCTCTATATTATTGATTGCACAGAACTGAAGGTCTGAAGGAGTTTGGCCCTCATCATCGGCTGACGCAGCACCAAACCATACACACGTCTCTGAGGCACGTGTTCGCCTTCGCACTGAAAATAAACAATGATATACCTTCAGTATCTACAACTTGGATGTTAAATTCTGTTTATTTAGCCTTTTTCTGTTTGTTTGCTGTCTGAACATTGTATATATTTGATCATTTTATTAAAAAAATGTTTGTTTTTTTTTATTATTTGTTTGTAGTTTTGTTTTTGGGGGGATTGAAATTTTAGCTATTTATTCATGTTGTTCATAAATTCATTCATTCTACTAATTATTATTATTATTATTATTGTTGTTGTTGTTGTTGTTAAAAACAACAACAAAAATGATAATAATAATAATTGTTATTCATTAATTAATTAATTAATTTATTTTGTTTATTATTATGGTGGAAATGTTGCCTGTTTATTAATATATTTCCTTTGTTTAGTGATGAATGATTAATGCATTAAGTTATTGTGATGATTTTGATGATAATGATTGTTGTTGTTTGTTTATTTGTTTGTTTGTGTGTTTGTTTGTTTGTTTTTTGCTTGACATGGACATTTGGCCTAACCATGCCAGCTCTGTAAGTACTGGGGTTTTATGGAATCAGTGTTTATTACCCTCAGATGAAGTTTAATCCCAGGTCAGCAGGGTAGCAGATGTGACTATGTGAGTCAGACCAGTTAGACCGTGTGTGTGTGTGTGTGTGTGTGTGTGTGTGTGTGTGTGCACGGGTGTGTCCTGAAATCTGCCGTGTGTGATCCATGTCTGAGTCAGGGTCACATCTGCCATTGTCGAAGAAAGAGGCCAGACAGGCTGGGGATTATACGCTGAGCAAGGTCTCGCGCACACACACACACACGCACACACACACACACGTGCACGAGCTCATATGATGCTCAGTGAGAGGAGAATAGTGAGGGATGAGCTCAAGAAGAAGTCAAGAAGCTTTATTTGTCATTTGAACCGTATCTAGCTTAAACAGTACAGAGTGAAATGAGAGAACGTTTCTCCAGGAACATGATGCTACATAGAACAAAAGACAAGAAGCTTTTATTTAATAAGAGACAGAGCTACATGGAACAACACAGAGCTGGGACTTAAAGCAGGTTAGTCCTAGCTATATACAGTGCATCTGTGCAACCGAGTGCAAACAGAGTGAGACAGAAGACAAGAGACAGTGCAGACAAACAAGACAAAACACAAACAAGACAAAACACAAACAAGACAAAACATAAACAAGACAAAACACAAACAAGACAAAAAACACAAACAAGACAAAACACAAACAAGACAAAACACAAGACAAAACACAAACAAGACAAAAAACACAAACAAGACAAAACACAAACAAGACAAAACACAAACAAGACAAAAAACACAAACAAGACAAAACACAAACAAGACAAAAAACACAAACGACAAAAAACACAATCAAGACAAAACACAAACAAGACAAAACACACAAACAAGACAAAACACAAACAAGACAAAACACAAACGACAAAAAACACAATCAAGACAAAAAACAAACAAGACAAAACACAAACAAGACAAAACTAGACTAGTGTAACTACTAAATAGTAATTTTACTACACCTGCAATTCAGTATGTGCAAAGATGTGGAAAAAAACCCAGTGTGCTAAAACAGCATGTAAACAGTCTGTTATTGGTCTTGTAGACGTGTGTATATATATTTGAGGAGTGTGTTGTGGTGCTGAAGAGTGCAGTCCACACGAGTCTGATGGCTTGTGGGAAGAAACTGTTACACATTCGGCTTGTCAGGGCCTGAGTGATACGGTACCTTTTTCCAGATGATCGGAGGGTTAAGAGTGTGTGGGGTGAAGAGTGTGTGTGAGGGGTCTGTGGGGTGAAGAGTGTGTGAAGGGTATGAGGGGGTGCATGGGTTGAAGAGTGTGTGTGAGGGGTCTGTGGGGTGGAGTGTGTGAGAGGTGTGTTGGGTGGATTGTGTGTGTGAGGGGTGTGTGGGGTGGAGTGTGGGTATGAGGGTTGTGTGGGGTGGAGTATGTGTGAGGGGTGGAGTGTGGGTGAGGGGTGTGTGGGGTGGAGTGTGTGGGAGGGGTGTGTGGGGTGGAGTGGGTGGGTGGGGTGTGTGGGGGGGGGTGGGTGGGTGGGGGGGGG
>JAOTRN010018368.1:0-11553 GCA_028566695.1 Bagroides melapterus | reverse complement strand
TGTTGCAAAAAGTTACTTTCACCGGATAAACGTTGAAACATACACTTCCTTATGTTTATGTGTGTGTGTGTCACCACATGCAGGGTTGGGTGTGTGTGTGTGTGTGTGTGTGTGTGTGACTGTTGGGTGTAATCTACTTTATCAATACCAACATCTATCTCAGTGGTGGAGGAAGTGTCATCAATGAAACGGAACATCCGGTCAAAAAAGGGGAAGGAAAGGGATATTGTGAAGTCAATAAGGCAGGACTTCCGGTCAAAAAGAGGAAGGCACGGGACCTGTCAATGTCAATAAGGTGGGACTTCCGGTCAAAAGGGGGCTGGGCTTGTGGACGATTCTGATTGGCTGACAAGACCTGTCAAAACTAGTTTGATGGAATATGCCCACCATTACTCTCTCTCACATAGGTTCTCTTGTCCCTCTACTTCAAATCTACATATTGTCACTCCTTGCACTACACCTCACACCCTCAGATCTACTCAATTGGTCCCACCATCTCTCAGGGCAAGAGGTAGGTATACATCAAGACTTTTTTCTGTTCTGGCACAGAGGTGGTGGAACGAACTTCCCCTAGATGTCTGAACATCTGAGTCACTGGCTATCTTGAGTGAAGACCTACCTTTGCCTGACACACTGAAACTAGCACTTATTTTCCCTGTGTTTTATTCATTATTAAAAATAAATAAATAAATAAATAAATAAATAAATAAATAAGGAGGCGAGTTAGGTCGATGGTGTCCTTAGTATAACACAGTTTACCAGTGTTGATGTATTCACTGAAGGAGACTTCAAAGCACATGTGTACATTTCCTGGAATAAATGAATCTGCCGTAATGTAAATGTAGATTACTAGCAAGCCTTTATCCATTGCCATGTGAATTGTTCATAAACATTTATAAATATGGTTATGGACATTTGACAGTCTAGTTTTGATCTAGAAGAAATTATTCTCCAGACTTCTTACAGGCACTAGAGTCCACCCCTGACACCCTGAAAGCACAGCCAATTTTGCTTTCATGGACTACCATATCCACAGATGGCGGTGCCATCGCTGGGATTCAAATTCACCATTTCTGGAAGATAGAGCAAATGTTTTGGAATTTTTTTTAGACACATCACTCTCTCCCTGTCTCTGTTGGTGACACTCAAAAGTACAAACTTAAAATAATGACACTTATTTAATTTAATTTAATTTAATTTAATAACATTCAAATTGAATACATTTAAAGAAATATATAGTAACTGTAATTTGAAAACCAACTATAATTGGAAATAATAACAATATTTAAAAAAAAGGAAAAAGGGAAATACTAGATATATTCCCCCTATATTCTAGATACAGTTCGCTGAAAAGTATATTTTTACAGTGTGTTGAGTCTGACATTAGAACACTTAGTGAACATCCAGAATGTATGACATCATAATGTCTATTAAACTCTCACAATACCTACTGAACGCTACTGAATATCTTACTTCATAATGCATTTATCTAAGCACATACATCTAAGCATGTACAACATCCTGACATTTGAAATCTCTGAATTGCTAATAGCTATTATCAGCTATTAATAGCTAGTATCAGTGTAATCTGAATATATAGTGATATAATGTGATATAATGTGAAGGTGACATAATACCTTCAGAAAGGGGCATTAACAAAATGAAATACCTGTATACATTAGTTGATATCAAAACATTATGCCTTGACACCTAAAATATATGCCCTGACATCCTAGATACAGTATGTGTGCAGGGTGTCATGCACTGGACTGACATGCCTTCCAGAGTCTATTCCAATCTCACCGACAGTGCTCATGTGGTTCCTGATAAAATGAAACCCCACTAAGGACAAAGCAGTTTCTGAAGATTAGCTGTACTAATGGAATATTTTTTGGGGTTATAAACAAACCTACTTTCAGAAGGTTTCAAAACCAGAATTCAGTATGAAACAGGAATAGAACAGGAATTTGAATTCAGGTATTCGTTGATACACTCACACACTCAAAAGAAACCAGACACATTGTTGGTCACTCTCCTTTAACATTTTTCAATTTTCCATGAGTAAATAAAAGTTTTTAAGTAGATCCCCATCTCAGTTATTAGAAATGCAAAGAAGTAGAATAAATGCAGCAGTAGAAGCATTAAAAATGCAAAAATATAATATTGCAGTGATTCTGCTGCTTTGCTTTCATCTGAGCAGTGTTTAGGGGACATGCACCTGGAATGGCTATTAATTCTTTCCCTTAGATCTCAGAGCTTCTATCCTTTTCACATAAAAGACTTTTGTTCGTGGTATCTCTGTGTTCTGCTTATACATCACCACTCTCCTAAACCAACAAGTGAACAGGGAATTATGCTCATGATTGACATGGATTCCTAGGCCCAAATTATTAGGGAAATTCTAGTCTAATTTCTGACTCTGAAACACATTTTTCACTACAGCTTGTCAAAGAATTGTTTACCTAGTCAATAATAAACGTATTTCTTGCTGAATGAACAATCATGGGTAGATACTTTAAAACGTTTGCTTTCATTCTAAGAATTCTAAGTTCTAAATTTTAATTCTAATGCTTCAAAGAAAGATGAAGGTGAAAATTGCTTAGACAAGGTTACAGATATAATCACGGTGAAAGATCAAAGCTGAAAAGTACTTGATTAGATTTTTAGAGATATAAAGGGTAAATAAATAAAAAATACTATAAACATACTAGTTCATAATTCATCAAAAAAAGGCCAAAATGCTTTCTAACGACACTTGATAATGCATGGAGGTTTTAATAAAAAATCTCAAATCAACTGATGTTTGTGATTTCAAAAAGGATAATGCCTTTGTTTTTTGCTGTGTAATTACACATTAAATTACTAAATTGAAATTTGGTTTGGCCAAAATCTGTATTTCAGTATGTGGTCATGAAAATAAAGCTTGTTAAATTGAGATTGGGATGATGATCAAAGAAGCAGGGAAACTGGGGTGAAAATTGTCTCTGGCTTACAGGGTACAATAAAAAGGTATGCTTTGATTGCCAGAACTAGTGGTGCAGTTAGGGACACAATGTGAAAGCAAGATTTTGATACTTAAATTAGTCATAAAACTTTTCATGCCATAATTAATCATTACATTTCAAAGCATGATATCATATAAGTGGAATAAGAGAGAGGTCCTAATTTTACTTTTAGAAACTCTGTGTCACGGCCAGTTCCTGGCTGAGCCTCCAGGGGGAGCGCAGACCAGGAACAGGACTCTTATTCTGACATTGTCACACTTCCCGTCAAGGACTTTTAGGTTGAACTGTTTGCACTTCCTGTGTCTCGTCTCTCTGCCCCACCTGTGCCTAGTTTGTGTTAATTGATGCATGTATTTATTCCCCTGTGTTTCTTTGTCTCTTGTTGGTTCTTTGTCTTTAGTCGTCCTTAACGTCAAGTTTAGCGCTGTCTTTAATGCCGTCTTTAATGCCATGCTTCATGTTTCACGTGTAGTCTTGTTCTTGTATATGCCCTGGTGTAGTTCTCTGTATGGTTTGTTCTTTGTTTCTATGTTTGTGTGTTGTGTTCTTTATTTTGCTGGTTGGCCTAGTCTAGTTAGTTTTGTTTAGCCTTTCTCTCGTGTTTAGTTCTTGTTTAATCTTGGTTACTTTCTACTTCCTTGTGCCTGTTTTGCCTGTGTATTTTTAGTCTGTTTATTCACATAGTCATGCTCTTTAATTATGTTCTTTATGTTGTGTTCTGTTTCCTCCCCTTAGCCTTCCTGCCGTTTGCTGAAGCTCCCGGGTTACCCAGCCTTATGCTGTAGTTCCCTAGCTTTCCAGCCGTTTGCTGAAGCTCCCTAGCTCCCCAGCCTCTTGCTGTAGTTCCCTAGCTTTCCAGCCGTTTGCTGAAGCTCCGTAGTTCCCTAGCTTTCCAGCCGTTTGCTGAAGCTCCCTAGTTCCCTAGCTTTCCAGCTGTTTGCTGAAGCTCCCTAGTTCCCTAGCTTTCCAGCCGTCTGCTGAAGCTCCCTGGTTCCCCATCCCTTTTGCTGTAGCTCCCTAGCTTTCTAGCCGTTCGCTAAAGCTCCCTAGCTAAACAGCCTCTCCTACCTAGGTTTACCTTTTGTTTTGCATTTCTTCCTAGTCCCCTTGTTGGTATTGTCTTTGGTTATCCTGTGTGTTTTTCAGTCGTTGTGCCAGCCAGCCCATTTGTGTATCTGCCTGTCTTTGCTGTTTATTGTTTTTGTTCGCCTGCCTCACGTCTGTGTATTGTTCTGTGTCTGATCATGCCCCGTCACCGCTCCACCAAACAAAGAACAATAAAAATGTCTTCCTTGCGATTGGATCCTCCCTTTGAACATTATTGGGGTCCATGGCCCCTGACACTCTGAGGATAAAAGTCAAAGTCAAGAAAATAGCCTTATGACTCCTCCGGAAACTGTGCACATCAATGACATAAAAAATGGACTTGCCTGCTGCCATATCCATGATTATATACATCTGGTGACTTCCAGAGATCTTGGTAATAATTTTGTTTAATCAGTTTCAGGCATGACACGGATACACTGGTTCAGTTGAGTTTGTCCAAGGAAGCAGATAAACACTTTTTGTCTCTCAGAGCTGCCTACCTGCTGGCAATTGACAGAGAGCAGCAAGTATATAATAAAGTGGTTTAGATTTTAAATTCCCACAGCAAGAAGTGGGTAATCGATTGTTATTACAGGACAGAGACGGTGACTCTAGGCCAGAATGCTTTTGGACATGACAGTCTGCCATCACTATAATGGATGACACTGCAGCACATCCAACACACTGATGCAGTTTTGTATTGTTGAAAGTAGCATACTGCGTGAACATACCATGGTTTTGCCTGCTATTTCATACTACCTGTCAGACTGGACTTGGTTTTTCAGAGACATGTCTTATAGTGGCAGAGCAGACTCCACAGCTGGAAATGAGAAGTCTTTCTAGTAATGAATCCAGCATCCTTGCATGTTTGCAAAGCACAGTATTATGAGCACATTCTCTGCCAATGGATTGATTGTATGCACGTAAGTGAAATGTTTTCTCACTGTTAAAGGGACATTACATCTATAACTGGGCAGATGAGCCTTTAAAAGTCATTAAATACTATTGGGTGTCTCATGTGTTCTGTGGATTTGAGTTATTCTCACCATGAATCATGGACAGTAATTCTCCTCCTCAGGAGAAAATTGCATCAGTGCTTTAAGTGATTCTCAACCTCTGCAAACATTACTAATGGCCAATTAGTGATTATCTTCTTAAACAGTCGGCATAACCTTGAGTGATGCATTCAATGGGGAACAGTTTTTTATGCTCAGCAAAGTACAGCATTAACAGATACAGCTATATTTGAGTGACTACTTAAAAGAAACAGTATCAGCACATACTAAGAACGTTATTCAAGGGTCAGTGAAACCATACACTTTGGTCACGATTCTATTCACAAAACTGTCATCGGAATTTTGATTAAATTTTCAAATGATTTAGTTCTGACTGAAAACATTCCTTCTTTATTTTTGAATAATAAATCATTGAAAAACAATGTTTTTGTCTGTAAAAACATTAACATTCTTTGACAACAATGAAAACCTCTGTGGAGGGCTAAAAGCAGGAATAAGGAAACAGGTCAAACAATGCAGGGCCCTTTCTCAATATATATTCCGTGAGAGCAGCAAAAATAAATAAAACATTTGGCTGTCAGGGAGATGGTGAAATGTTTTTATTCAACTAACTGGTAGATTGATATTAGATCCCCAACAGTAGAAAATATATTTATTGTTGTAAGAAATGAAGAAGAATTTTAAACCAGCATAGCAGTGACAAAATACATAAAGTACTTCGGGTTCAACGGAGTCAAGAGGAACATAGGACCTATACATAAGTCCTGCTCAATCATTTTATACTGTTTTTCCTCTTTGTAGTTTAAATGAGATTTCGTTTTAAATGTGCATTGTGTGTAAGAACAATGTGTTTCACAAATGGCTGGCCGGTCATCTAGCCAGATGTCTTTAAATGTTAATTATGGTCACAACACTTTGGCGTGCTATTGTTACAGGTGTTATCACCCAAATGGTCACTTTAAATAGTAATCATGGTCACATATACCCTTTGTTTAGTGACTGTCTTTGATGTCCTGCTGCCGCTGACATACTAACAATTGATCAAGTTTTATTCATTTAAAGTTATAAGTGGAGTGGAATCTGGGTGCATACAATCTGTAATTTCTTACAGTGTGGTGATGATCAAACTGAATATCATATACAGAATCAAAAAGCAGAGAAACCATAAAAAAAAACTGAATGAATACTTTTAACTTCAAACACAACACAAGCACAATATGGGCTAAAACATCTGTTATTATAGTATTCACATAAAATATATTCCACAAACAATTTTCAAAGGTTCCTATATATTCTTTTTAAATATACTTTGCCACTTCGGTAAAAAAAAAAAAAAAAAAAAAAACAACATTTTTTTCCCTCCTCTTCCCCCCATTTTTCATTCTGTTTGTATACTTCTATAAAGCTGCTTTGAGACAATGTGAATTGTTAAAAGTGCTATAAAAATACATTTCAATTTCAATTTCAATTGATGTTCAAATCCAAATTGATACTAGTCAGGGTAACAGTGAATAACAGTTGAAGGGGCAAAGCATAACACAGAATGTTTTGGGTGACAGTTCCAACTGTGCATATTATAATCATACAATAGAACATGTGTTTGTAGCATGTTGTGGGCGATTTCTAGGGACAGATTTCTGACCTATGCCATGGTTATGAATTTGTAGTGTCCATTTAACTGCTTGGTGCTGGAATTGCGCTTTTATTAAGGTGGAAATTATAGTTTTGATATGCTGGTTATGTAGATACATTAAGGATTTATTAATCTTTAAAGTAGCTTTACATACATAGCTCCTCACTGCCCCCTGTACTCTTGGGCTGCTTTCAAAGTTGATAGGAAGACCACATTGTTAGTTTTAACACCCTAACCTATAGTGCAACTTTGGTAAAGATCAGACAATTTTTTTTTTGTCAAAAAAATCACTCAAAATGCTAATCCCGCAGGTCAATGTGAATTTGGCCAAATATTTCACCCAAACCGATTCTCCCCAAATTCTCAATGCTGGTTAGGAAACTCAGTGGTAACTAGGGATGGTGATTAATTCCACCCTATTATGCAAATATCCTGCGATATAGCAAGTTAGTGAAATACAGTATACTAAAGCTACCAGCTAAGATCTCAGCTTTCGAACATGTTAGGAAGATGTCCTTCAAACCGCAATGTTAGTTTTAACCCCCTAACACATAGTGTGACTTTGGTTAAGATCAGACATCAATGTTTTGTCAAAAAATCACTCAAAATCACTCAAAAAGTCCGTGGGTCAACGTGAATTTAGCCGAAAATTTGCCAACTCACTTTGCTAACTCATTTTTTAGCTTCCAAGATGGCCAATTTCCCTTCTGAATGGTCTATTTACATGATTAAGAAGTCTAAAGAAAGCTCTAAGCCAGTAGAATCGATTTGTCATCTGAGAAGACATCTGTCAATCCAATAAGAAGGCTGAGTAGGAAGCATGACATGTTTCATGCACAATCACCACCTTGGATTCTAAAGAGGACTGTGCCAAGGAGGAGGGTTTTTACATTGGTTTTTTTTTCTGTGCAGCATGGTGGAAGACATGTTAGATATTATAAATCAGCAGGAATTTTTATTGGAATATGATTCATAATCCTGAGACATCAAAGGTAAGAGCAACTATTGTGCCAAGCTGCATGAAAGTTGCATGTTTTTTTGCTTCTAGTTCTGTGAGACCACATGTGTCAGACCAAGCTACTCCTCCTTTAGCAAGTAATGATGTCATGTCCCAAATAAATATACTACGCTAAAGACTGACATGAAAAAAATGCAGATACATGGTACAGTGTTGCATTCCATGGTGGCATGCTTACATGGATCTCATTCAAACTATCCAGAAACATTCCCATCCACCTTATCAATATTTCTGCAGTCCACAGTAATTATATCTGGATCATTATATACCTAAAGGAAATATATCAAACAATGCCCATAGTTTTTCCCATTGTTTATGGCAAAATAGGTTAGGTATAATCATTAGAAGGCAAATGTGCACAAATGAAGTTCAATGGTTTTGTTCTAGATACTTTGGCTGACAACATGTCCTTGTTAGGAAAAAAGTGCTATTGTTTTAACTTTTTTTTTTTTTTGGCCTGTTTTGAGTTATTTTTAGGTAGTTTTTTAGGTACTGTTTTTTTGGTGGTTTTGGAAATTAAATGGGCTATTCCCTAGCATATATGAGCTTTGTAGGAAATAAGGTTTGTATTTTTTTTTAATGGTAATTATAAGCAGGGAAAATATCAACTCTAGAACAGCCCATATTAAAATAAATTGTCTAATTAGAGCTACTATGAAATGGAATGAAATAAAGTGAAGTGTATATGGAACCAAAACTGTGTTTACTGGAAAGAGAAAGGTATTGGCAAGGGTATGTATGAATCCTGAATAGAGCTTTCCCGTCTTCTCTCACATTACTTCACTGAAGCTCTTTTCCCTTATTCCAATGGGAACCCCCCTTCCTTCCTGCTGGCTCCCCAAAGCTACATGCATGGTCATATCCATTAAGGCCCAACTGCACATGTATATCCTCACACACAAACACACACACACACACATACAGATCTTCCAGCTCCAGAGTAACTGCACGGGCTCCTAGGAGGTGCATGTGTGAAAGGTAGGGCAAAATGACTAGATTATAATGTTATCTGTAGTTATTAATATATTTAAATATATATAAAAAAGATCTATGTGTACAAAAGATATATATATATAGATATATATGTTTTGTACAAATAGATCTTTTTTTTAGAGAGATTCAAAGGTAAAAAGAGGGAGTAATATAGAGATATAGAAGGTAATCAAAGCTCTCAATTTACTTATTTTCAAGATACCATAAAGCAGTTAAGCCTATAAATAAAAATATTTTTTATTCATCTTCACTAACAGCTTCATCATGGTCAGGGATGCAGTTGATTAGGAGGCTGACACACTAGGGATACGATGAATGGTGTTCAAATACATGTAATCAGCAGTATATTTAAAGCATGTGTCTTATCACAAATATTATCCTTTATGTTTAAAAGAAACATGATTATTAAGACAGAAGTCAAAACATAATGTATAGTTGTTCCTGAGCTGCTGTGATTTGCACTGATAATCCAGTAATAGTAGTTCAAGTCAAGTCAAGTCAAGAAGCTTTTTATTGTCATTTCAACCATATATAGCTTAGCAGTACACAGTGAAATGAGACAGTTTCTCCAGGACCATGGTGCAACATAGAACAAAAAAGACAATAAGACAAGAAGACAATAGAAAGAGCTACATACAACATAAGCTAAGGATTTAAACTAGGTTTAATCCTAGCTACATCAAGTGCATAAAGTTCTCTTAGCATTATGTCCCGATAGAATTGGCATACACCTTCTCAGGTCCACTGTATGTTATAATGTGCCAGGTCTAAGCGATAAAAAAAAATGTATGGCTAAACAGTGACAGATCCAGCAATAGTGAACCAGCAGCAATAGTGTTAGAGTCTCCATAATAAACCACACATAGGATTGTGACTGCTGAAGTTAAAGCATCCGCCCTCTTGTCCAGAGATCATATGTTCAGCTCCTAAATGCCACAGACATGTGTGTCTGTGAGTCAAAGGAAACACATTCTGGCATGGTTTCAAAGAGGGAAGGGTGGGATGCTTGCTTTTCCCTCTCAATTACAGTGGCACATTGCCAATTATGGGCATCTGTGAGCTCTCATGTACAGAAAGGGTGGATAGAGCTTCCTTTGGAGTGTATTATTCTGCTAAAATAGTTCAAATATATTTAGTCCACTGACTTCATGTGGAGCTGGCTTTTCTTATACTAGGAGAAAGTGTGTGATTGCCTGTGGTTTTCGAGGTTTGTAGTTATATGGGGGGGGAACTAACCTTAGCATGATAATAAGTTAAAGACTATATTAGGGAGAAAACAATGGGGAATAAAAATACATCATTTGCTAAGAGAACAAGAGACCAAACCTGGCCATACACTCTGGGTGACATTACTCTCTCCCCATCAGTCATAGTGATGCCAATCATTTGGGGACATCTGTGATCTCAAGTATGGAACACTAAACACTTGGCACTTTCCTCCAACCAATTAATCTGCTCTGTGAAAGCAGTACAAAAACATTTGGTGGTTGGAATATCAGTTAACACCTGTTGTGTGATGAAGGAGAGATAACTACTGACAAAAGGCAAAAATAAACAGAGAGCCAGCTACTGAGAGACCTCCCAAATACTGTATTTAAGCAAAAAAAAATTGAATATTGCATGTTAATAATTTTATTTATTTGGTCTATTTTGATTAAGGGTGTCAATTACTCTTGATGTTAGTGACTAAAGAAGTGATCTAGAATCTAGCAGGTGTACCATACTAAGACGTCAATTCAAATCTATTTTACAAATGTATTCATGTTGAGTTTACTTTACTTTAAAAGGCCACCCAGTCATACATTTCACAAGTACCCTCTGTTGCTGTATGGTACCTACTCTGTGAATTAACCACAGGTCATCATCTCTCTCTATGCCTCCATTACCTCCCTCTATGGATGGAGAATTCCAGACAAGATGGTCACAGATGTGCTGCCAAACCAAAATGGAAATACAGCCTGAAAGCAATGACTTGGTATGTCTGCTGAGTGAAACAGTGAAACATTTCATTCCTATATGGAGAGGTGAAAGTGCTGAGGTGGTGAGGACAGCACAAGGAAATATAGATGGAAAGTGAATAAGAACTACATTTATTTACACTTTTTACAATTTATTTATAACTGAAATGTTAATAACACCATCAAAACTTGTATATTTGTTCCCTGTGTAAACAAAAAAATTGTATCCTATGGTCTCAAAGAATGATTCTATATGCTGTATTAACTATATTATAATCTTCAGAAATATATTTCAGAGCTATTTATTTTTTCTATTTATTTTTATGCTGTCATCTAGGCAAGGATACGAGACAAAACTCTGCTATCTTGGATTATACACATTGCAAGGTGTGTTTGCTGCAATCCTTGTTACTTTATGTGTGCAATTCCAACAAACAATTAAGATCAAGTTTTTGTTCTCTTCACAGTGTTGATGATATTAATTCCCTGATCTACAATCAAAAATTTTTTTTTGAAAGATCACATATTTTAAAATATATCTCCCTTTTAGTAATGTTTGCATCTTAATCATCACACTCAGCTTTACCTAATAAACTGCCACATATCATATAGTCATTTAATATTTTAATATTGGCGATTCTGATGATTCAAGTCACTTAAACGTCTCCAGTATTCCTGTATGTCAGTGCACACAACATTATTTTTAGTGCATCACACTATAATAAATGTTAGAGATACTACATTACATTTACATTTAAGGTCATTTAGCAGACGCCCTTATCCAGAGTGATGTACAAAAGTGCTTTTAAATCTGTCTTTGAATAGATTAGCTCAGGTTCAGTAT
>JAOTRN010018367.1:0-11558 GCA_028566695.1 Bagroides melapterus | reverse complement strand
CAAAATTAATTCGAACTCTGTATCTTGAGCCAATTTCGTTACATTTATTGGTGGAGAATGAAATAGATGTTCGAAACCTGTACCTTGAGCTTAAATTCGCTACAAGAATATGTCACACAGAGTTGGGTATATCACGTTACTGTGTAAAGCATTACATTTTAAATGTGTGTAATTTGATTACAGTTACCAATGTCAATAGCATTATGTTACTAGCGTTACAAATGTAGTCTTTCACGTTTAGCACAGCAGCATCAGTTAACGAGGCAGCACTTTAATCAATCGTCAGAGAGCTAAAATGGATGCAGACGAGTGTGGTGCTTGTTTCTTCAAGTGGAAATACACACATTATTTTGATTTCATTGAGCATAAATACGAAACTCTTACTATTAAATGCAAACTGTGTCAATAAAATAGTGTAAATAAAATAAAAAGGTGCAGACCCACACAGGGGAATAGCATCAAAAACGATTTACTAAAAACATAACGGGGAAAAACGGGAGAGAAAAAGGAACTGAAATTTAACAGACAACACGTCGGACAACGACAAAAAGGATGAGGATTACTAATAAAAAACACATGACAGGACACATTAGGAACAGGTGTGCAGAAAGGGAATGGAGCAATGCTTAGGGTGGGGCAGACACATGAACAGAAAAACATCAACAAACATGGCACATGACAGGAAAACCAGAGCACATATTTTTTTTCTGTCTTTAATGTTCACAAAGATATATAGCATATCCATACATCCTAGCAAGCAATCTTGTATGAATATAATACATTGTACAGACACACTAAAGATAATATTTTTCAGTCATAATTAAATTACTCAAAGAACTGAGTTTCACTTTATAGTTTTTTTTGTTTGATGTTTTCTAAGTAGCTTGAAAGTAATTAGCTACTACTACTAGTAATCTGATTACTTTTTATATGTAGTAATAAGTAATGTAATCAAATTACAATTTTAAAGTAGTAATTAGTAATTTGTAGTAGATTACTTTTTTTGAGTAAGTTACCCAACACTGGTCATATACAAAGCACTTAGTATACCAGTGTTCATTCACTCTTCAGCTTCACCTCATGGTGATATTTCTTTTAAATGTTTATCAGATTGATGGACATGAGTCATCATCTGTTATTTTTTTAATTTAATATAACTTACATAATATATTAAATAAAGGTAAATAAAATAGTAATAGTTAAACTAATAGTTAAATAACAAAAGGTTCAAATAAATGGTTAAAATATTAAAATAGGGAATGGGGAATGTTTGTCATGTGGGGTTAAAAGATTTGTATTCAAAAATTCAATACAAAACGTGTTTAAACATTGTATTAAATGCAAAAATGCAAAATAAATTAATAAAATAAATACAATTCAAATCAGATTCATAGGTTTTATTGTTTTGTGTTTGTTGCATTTATTTCATATTTAACAAATTGTCACCTTGGGATTGTATGGTTCTATCTGACATTTTTTGTCAAAATTGAGTTATTCACATTTTCCTATTCTGTGACAATCTATTTACATTATGTGAAGTGTAAATTTTGGAACTTTTTTGAAAACAAAAAGGTTCTATCTACTTAATCAAATGCAATGTATCAACCCAGCAAAAGTGTTAATTTTACCCACTTGACTACCACTTAACCCAGCAAGAGTGTCAATTTGAACCAACTGAGTCAGTCAAATGAACAACCCAGAATTCTGGGTTAAATGATAAAACCCAGCACTTGGGTCAAACAAACCCAGTGCGTGTTCTGCCCAATAGTGACTCAGTGATTGGGTTAAGGTTGGGATGTTTTTTAACCCAGCGGTTTTTAGAGTGTAGGTTTAAATTATGGGAATTATGTGAAAATGCTGTTTGTCGACTACAGTTCAGCATTTAACACTGTTATTCTCTCTACACTCACCTCAAAGTTGGAGGTCCTGGGACTTAGCACATCACGATGTCGCTGGATCTACAACTTCCTGTTAGAAAGACCGCAAGCAGTTCGGGTGGGCAAACAGGTCTCACCCCCCCTTACCCTCAGCACTGGAGCTCCCCAGGGTTGTGTACTGAGCCCCCTGCTATACTCACTGTACGCCCATGACTGTGTAGCCACTTCCAGCTCCACCAACATCATTAAATTTGCTGTCAACACCGTTTTGGTGGGCCTCATCGCTGATGACGATGAGACGGCCTATCTACGGGAGATTGACAACCTGGAAACATGGTGCCAGGCTAACAATCTCCTACTCAACGTAAGCAAGACAAAGGAGCTGATTGTGGACTTCAGCATGAAGTGGGCAAGGAACTACTAACCTATCACCATCAATGGGACCCCAGTAGAGAGAGTAGACAGTTTCCGGTACATAGGTGTTCACATCTCACAGGACCTGACATGTTCCTGTCATACCAACACCCTGGTGAAGAAGGCTCGGCAGCGTCTTTTCCATCTGAGACGCTTAAGGGACTTTAAACTGCCCTCTAAGGTGCTAAGGAACTTCTACACCTGCACCATTGAGAGCATCCTGATGGGAAGTATCACAGCCTGGCTTGGGAACAGCACTAAGCAGGACAGATGAGCTCTCCAGAGGGTGGTGCGATCAGCTGAACGTACCATCCACACTGAGCTCCCTGACCTGGAGTCTATTTACAGCAAGTGGTGCTGGACCAAAGCCAGGAAGATCATGAAGGACCTCAGCCATCCCAACGATGGATTCTTTTGCTTCTTTTGCTTCTTCTTCTGTTGCAGTAAGGAAAGCGTTTCTGTTCCCTGAAGGCAAACACAGAGAGAATGAGGAGGAGCTCTGAACCAGGCCCACACCTAGAACTTGGACTCTGTTGACTCTCTCACACACCACTACCTCAGATACACACTTTTTGCATCTTTGCACATTTTGCACTCTCACTTTGGACTCTTTCTCTGCACTGATCACTTTTCACCTGCTCCTGTACAACCCTTTGTTTTTTATATTTTACATTTTATCCTTTTATATTTTATATTTTTAAATTGTTCTATTTTTTTTTAACTGTTTCATATTTTATATTTCATATTTTATCATTTTTTCTATTCTTTTTTATAATTTTAAATTCCTCTGTTTTATATTTTATATTTCATATTTTTATCTTTATCTATATTTTATATCCTATATCTTTATTTTATATTCTATATTTCTTAAAGTTTACTATACTATATCCTTTTATTCTATCATATTTTTATTCTTTATTTCTTATTCTTTTATTCTCTTATATCTTTATTTTATTTTGTTTTATAAATAAAATAAAGATAAGGCTAAGGATCAGTCGTACAAAAGCTGGAATCACTACGTCATACTGTGTATGTTTATGTATGTGATAAATAAAATTTGAATTTGAATTTGAAATACACAGGGGAACCAATAACATGGCATTAGGCAAGATAACATGAGGGCAAGGGAATCAAGATACACAATGCAAGAAATAGATTACAAAATAAAAGACAAGAAATAAAAAAAAAAATTAAACAAAATCAAAACCAATGTTACAGCTGTCTTTTATTTGCAAGCCTGGAGGACTAGCTGACCCAGCTGAAAGATAAGCCTGGAATATTTGATTTCTGAAATTCTTCAAATGTCTTGCACATCTTTTAAAGTAACTATGTTTGCTTTCAAAGTGCATAGTCCATAATTTGAGCAGTAATCAATCCTGGTGTAAGATTTGATGCTTTGGCCTCAAGTTGAGTCATTTGCCACACATAATCTTGTGGATCTTTCACTTTGTCTCCAATTATACAGTAAGAGGCAAAAGTCTTAAAGAGTTCTAGTTCTGTATGGCACGACCAGAAAGTCTAAGTGTTTTTGGACTGACCTCGCATGTCTTGGAGGTAGCATCTGTAGTATTTGAACTGCTTAATGTGCCTGTTCAATATAGAGTATGTGAATCATCTATCTTCTTTAACAAAATGCCTTAGGTAAAGTGCAACATCATAAGAGAGGACACCTTCAAAGACATCATGCCGAAGACATGGGGGCAAACCAGGCAGACAAACATCAAAGCGTTTCAAAGAAATAAACTCTGATCTAAACTTCTGGAACATCTTCAGCCTCTAACAGATCAACTGCAGACCTGTAAGTTTCTGAAGTACGCTCTAGTCCACATGAAGTTGAATCATGACCCCCAAACTGAGTTCGAGAATTTAGACAGTATCTGCAATAATATTCTGAGGAATTGAAATGTTCACTAAATCCACCAACACAATGCTGGTGTCTCCATCAAAGCAGTAAAGGGTTCCCTTAACAACAGTTTGATCTTCCATTGTTATCCTGTTCTCTTCCAGTACCTGCAAATCAGCTGCAACTCTGAGAAAATGTCAATACCCACTCCGCCACACACTGGTCGATGACTGTGATGGCCATGAGAGAGCACAAGCTGACTGGGAACAGATCACCAATAGTCCTGCAGGACACCAGACCCTGGAATGGGATCTGGGTCCCAGTGAAAGCTGAGAAATATAGTCAAATAGTGAATGACCAGTATAATGCACACTAAATAATTGCACATTAATTGCCTGTTTTTTTTTAAATCAGTGATGTCCAGGATGAGAATGGTCCTTTAGCATGTTTTCTCCCCTTTTAAGGTGGCTTGCTGTATAAAGTTCTTTCAGCGATGGTAGGGAGCAGCTGATTATTTTGCTAGCAGTGTTGATCACCCGCTGGAGAGCTTTTTTGTCCGCCTCTGAACTGCTGGTGTACCATGTGGAGATGCAGTTTCTTACTACACTCTCAATAGAACAGCGATAAAAGGACGCTAATCGCTGCATTTGCAGATTATTTTTCCTTAGTGTTCTTAAAAAGTAAAGTTGTTGTGCTTTTTTCACTATGGTTGAGATGTTGGTGTTCCAGAAAAGGTCCTCAGTGACCGTTGTACCCAGGAATCTGAAGGCTGGGTCCTTTTCCATGTGTGTGCACCTTATTGTGTTTCCGGAAGTCTATAATGAGATCTTTGATTTTTGTAGCATTAAGGACTAGATTGTTTGCCCCACACCATTCTGACAGTCCCCGGATCTCATCTCTGTACACAGTTTCATCACCTCCTGAGATGAGGCCAACAACAGTCTGCAAAGGAGTGTAGAGGAGTGGGCTCAGCACACAGCCTTGTGGTGCACCTATGTTGAGTGTTAAGGTGGAGGAGGTATGGGGGCCTAATCTAACTGTTTGGGGACAATTGGTCAGAAAGTCCTTAATCCAGTAGCAAATAGATGAAGAAAGTCCAAGATCTTCCATCTTAATTACCAGTCTGTCTGGAATGACTGTGTTGAATGCAGAGCTATAATCTACGAAGAGCATCCTCACAGTTTCCCCACTGTTCCAGATAAGGTAGTGTGGTATGTAATGCAGTGGCGATGGCATCTTCTGTGGACCTGTTGGCTCTGTATGCGAACTGGTGTTGATCAAAAGTGATTGGTAGATTGGTTTTGATGTATTCCTGGATCTCTCTTCATAACGACTGGAGTGAATGCAACCAGGCGGTAATCGTTGAGGTACTTGATCACTGTTTTCTTTGGTAGTGGAATTATTGTTGCTGACTTCAGGCAGGAAGGGATTGTGGCTGTTGACAGAGACCAATTGAAGATCTTCATGAAGACTGCAAAAAGCTGGGCAGCACACATTATCTGAGCACCCTTCCTGTCACTCCATCAGGGCCTGTTGCTTTCCTTGGGTTAATAGACCTGAGCACTTTCCTCACCTTGTATTCCTGCACTGTGAATGGAGGTAAAAGGTCTGGGGTGCGTGTGGGTGAAAGTGGGTCAAAGTGTGCAAAAATGTGATTGAGTTCCTCTGCTAGTGAAGCATTAGTGTCAGACGTCTTGTGTCTGTTGTGGTGCTGAATACCATTCCAGAGTTGTTGTGGATTGTTGTGAATAAAGTGGTCCTCTATCT
This sequence comes from Bagroides melapterus, assembly GCA_028566695.1. NCBI lineage: Eukaryota > Metazoa > Chordata > Actinopteri > Siluriformes > Bagridae > Bagroides > Bagroides melapterus. The sequence goes on along the minus strand of JAOTRN010018367.1, from coordinate 5,657 downwards.
TCCTTTTGTATTCTGCTTTCACACCCTTGATGGCTCTCTTGAGGTTGGCTCTGGCTGTCACCATGCGGAAAGATAGGATTCACCCCACACGCTCGAGCGATGGGCATAAGATCTGAGAACCGGGCACAGAAGGTGCAGACTCTCCTGCTCCACTGACTTGCGGGCGAAAGGCAGAAGGTCTGCAGAAAAGCTGAAATATCAGCTAATTGCAGAGCCATTTACTGGGTTAGAACCTTTTTAGAAACTGACTACACTAGTTGGCTCAAACATGCCAGAGGCACAATCTAGGTGCGTGGGGGAAACCGGCAGTGCAGATCTCCTAATCTTCTGGGAGAGACCAAGGCAAAGGACAGAGCCATTTTCAGGGACAGAAACTCCTCAGAGGCTGACTCCATGGGCTCAAGGGTCCCAGGAAGCGAAGCACAGTCTGCCACCTGGCACCATGCAGAGAGCAAGAGACCAGGCCCTGAGTACAGTTTTGTGGTTCACAGCAGTAGCGGCCATGCAGCTTAAAGTAGATGGGGTGTAGAAAGGTGAGGCTGCAGAAATTCCAGCACTGTACTGACTGGGCAGTGCAACCTGAGGGGATGTCTGCAGGGGTGCCAAAGCTGGAATGACCTCATGTGAGGCAGACCCAAAGGGATAACCGCCATGAGACCAAGCACATTCTGTGCCTCTGTGACAGAGATGCTTGGCCCTAGCTGAATAGCTTTCGCTGCTGACAAGATGGAAGCCACCCGAGTGGAAGACAGGCATGTCCACCTCATGGTGAAGTTCTAAATAAGCCACAGAAAGGTGGTTCTCTGACGAGGAGAAAGCACACGTTCCTGGGTTCAACCTGAGGCCTAGAGACCTCATATGGCCAAGCACAGCATCTCAATCCCTGGCTGCCATAGCCTTCAGCTGGGCCAACAATTGTGGCATTGCTGAAAGTCCTGATCTGGGAGGGGAACATGTTCTATGACTCCTTCCTCAGAGGAGGACGGGAGGTGAACTAGATCCCGCACCCTCTTAGCGCAGTAAACAGGACCCACTGAAACATGCCTGGCAGAAGTTCCCACACTGCCCGGTTGTCTGAGAGTGGTGACGATCTGTGCAAGGAAAGGGAACAGATCTGTGCAAGGAAAAGGAGTGGGTACAGGCACCACTGCTCCCCAAAACACCAGAGGGGGCAGGGCAGGCAGTAGGGACAGCTTTCCTGAAAAGGACGCTCATTATTGCCCACATCGAGCTCCTCAGAGTCCGATGCTGTAAGAAGTAATGCCACATTTGGTTCAGGAGAAATCACAAAGTGAGCTCACGGAGCCGCTGAATTATTTTTAGGCACTTCTCTGGAGCACAGCCAGACGAACGCGGACCAAGTTGCAGATTGCTCACCATCGCCCACAACGGGCTCATCAGTGTCAGATGCAAATGATAATTATTCCCCATTCGGGTTGGGTAATCGCAAAACAAGCTCCCGGAGCTGAAATGGAGGAACTAGAGTTAGGTGCTTGGCTGGAATACAAAGCACTTTTTTTTTTTTACCTCCAACAGCGTGAACACCACTGGCTGAATTAGATAGCAACTCAGTGGTGAACCACTCATCATCGCCCACATCGGACTCCTCAAAGTTTGATACACGCGATAATAATTCCCCGTTCATGTAGGGAGAAATAGCGTCCTTCTGGAGCCAAAGCGGAGATATTGGAGCCAGTGGCGAGGACGAGAAAAAAGACGTTTCTCGTCCCATTTCTGCTAACTCAGACTGCATCTTTCATGAATGAAGCTGACGCGCTGCCTCGACAGTCACGGAATTCAAGCCTGGAATGCAGTCAAGCAAGAGCGAAATTGTGAACAGCAATCACTTGCAATGCACACAATTGGCTCCCGCGAGAGCCGATTGCACCATGATGAAGAAAAATAACCCTAGTCCTTATATATGTTCTTTTGCCCTAGTCTCAGACAAGAAAACAGACAATACACAGAGCGCTTCCTGAAGACAAAGAAGCTGGAGTAATGTGATGTAGATGCCCTTATATGGACTTGCTGGCATGTAATTACTTCGCCACCTGTCCAATCCGAGCCAATAAATTGCCGTGTGTGCACAGCGCTTCAGACATGGCTTCCTAGCAGAAGCATTCCCATAGCATCGACTAGATGCAGCGTCGACTTCCCTCGAAAGGGAACCAGCTGCATGTGATTGAAATTTGATCAAACATGTGGGGGCAAATTTAATAGTGAGTACACAGCCAAAATTAAGGGTTCACTACCTCAAATGCATCCTGGTAAAACACCAACTTAAGACAAGTTTTGTCTTCCTGAAAAAAGGAATTTGATTTAAAAACCTTACCATCATATGTGTCACAGAGAACATCTGGTAGGGAAACACCATTAGGACTAACTGACATGATTCCCTGCATATGACCCTAGTGTATTTTTCAAAGTGTAATCCAAATCTTTCTGTTCTGTTCTTATCTCCCACGAAAAATACCATTTTGGGTTCAATATATATGAACATTTCTTTAAAATGTTGGGCTCTAAAGTACTCTGTTCTCATAGGCCCTGTGTGATAAGATGAGATCAAAACAAATTCCTTCACTGTATCAAAGATTTTTAGTGTCTTCATCTGATATTGACATAACTTTTAGAAGTGCATTCTACCCAGATTATATGTCTGTCCTAACTCATGCATATTCAACAATGGACAGAAGAGTAGATGCTGGAATAAGATGTTGTGCATGTAATTTGATATTAAACATACACATATTTCTGTGATACAATCACTGCAATTAGACATATCCTCAACAGTGTCTGAAGCAGTCAATTCAATTTTATTTGTGTAGCACTTTTAATGTCTCAAAGCAGCTTTACAGAACATGAGCATCATTAACAGTTTAACAAACTACTGTGAAATTTTACAAAAAATTAATAAATCAAGATTAATAGCTATTTATATAGTGTGTTTGTATTTATCCCCATTGAACAAACCTGAGGTGATGGTGGTGACAGTGGCAAGGATCAACTTCCTTAGATGCAAGAGGAAGAATGCGTGAGAGGAACCAGACTCAAAGGGGAACCCATCTTCATTTGGGTGGCACTGGAGGGTGTTAATTAAAGAAATATACAGTCCCACAACTTAGGAGGTTGTTGTCCTTGATGGTATGTCTTGATTGTATGTTTTAATCACCTTAAACTTCATGAAGCGGAATCCAACTGGAGTAGGTTCTTCTCTAGATGCCCCAGGATCCTAGCAGGGGTGGCCACATCTCAGTGACACTGGATGAGTAGAATAATAGTAACAGTGGAGATGGATTAGCATAGCAGCTGTTCTTAGTGTTGACTAGTATTGGATTTTATTGTGTAGCACAAGGTTATGTGAAGTATTATGTGTATGCTTGACTAAATAGATGTGTCTTTAATCTACATCTATACTGAAAAAATAGTATTGGGTCCTGTATTTTGCACATGCACCATAGAACATTCAATATGTTCAGTAGTTGGCACTGATTTTGTGTATTGTCTTTTGTGTTTTGTCTTTTTTTTTTGTATTGTTTGTCTGCATTGTCTTTTGTGTTCTGCCCTGCACTGTTTGCACTAGGTTGTACAGATGCACTTTATGTAGTTAGGACTAACCTAGTTTAAATACTATCTCTATGTTGTTATATGTAGCTGTCGTTTGTCTTTTGTTCTATGTAGCATCATGGTCCTGGAGAAGCGTCTCATTTCACTGTGTACAAATGACAATAAAAGCTTATTGAATTGACAAATAATTACCTCACCTAAGAATGGTAACTAGAAGTGATGTAGACAAACTCCAAAAAAATCCATAAGCAATACCAGCGAGTGTTAATTGTAAGTAGTTCAAAAACTAACCATTTGTCCCAGAGCATGCATGCCAAATGTAATGCACTGATTAGACATCTAATCAGAGATGCAAATGTTAATATTTGAATTCAGACATGCTTTGTATTGACAACCTGTACTCAATTATGAAGTGCATTTATAATCACAGAAATTAATTGGCCTTAAAAAAAATGACTTTACCCTAGTCTGGTATTCTGAAACTGCAACACAGAGACTACACTATTGTTTTTAATGAAGTATAAGGGGATATAAACATACAGCAAATGTATATTTATATACACCATCAGTCATAAAATTATGACCAGCCTTCTAATATCAAGTATTTCCACCCTTTTGCCAACAAAACAGTAAAGCGCTATGTGCTTTGATAGACATCTCGCCCTAATAATTTGTCTAGACTACTGGATCTAAGCTCCAAACTCCAAAACTGCAGCTCTTGTGGGATATGTTCCTGGACTGGAGTGGTCAGGACCTACAAAACGATGGAAAACCGGTGAACTGGTGACAGGGTGACCAAAGCTCATTGATGAATGTGGGGGCAAAGGCAGGCCTGTGTAGTATGTAGCTCAAATTGCTGACAAGGCTAATGCTGATTCTATTAGTCTATTTTATCATGTGTAGCAGTAAAAGATCTTGGTGTGATTATTGACTCTGGTCTCTCATTTGAAGTTTACATAAATAATATCATAAGGGCAGTCGTTTTCATCTCAGAAAAATTGCTTAGATAAGAAATATTATGTCACTACATGATGCAGAAATACTAGTTCATGCATTTATTTCTTCTAGGTTGGATTATTGTAACACTTTACTGTCTGGATGTTCTGGATGTTCATAAACAAGCTCCAAGTAATCCAGAATCCAGCAGCTAGAGTTCTGACTAGAACAAGAAGATATGAACTCATCACTCCCATCTTATCCACATTGCACTGCCTTCCAGTCAAATTTCGCATTGATTATATAATATTATAAATGACTTTAAAGTAATTAATGGTCTTGAGCCACAGTACTCAGGCACACGTCTGGGATGCACAACCTCTTTGGTTCGGCTCCCGCCTTTGACGTTTCATCAAAAAAATCACAAGCACTCCACTCCACTTCCCAACAAAAACCAAATAAATTCTGTTTCAGTTTTCACCTTTGTTACCAACTTAATTATATTTTTCCAGTCCTTATCATTTATCCACTGCATATATATCATTTCATCACTCTCAGTTCAGCCACACGCTTTCTCTATCTATCTCGTGCCTGTTCCAAGTACCTGGGGCCCCAAGAGACCTCTTCAGAACCCATGCACTTGGGTGCTGAAGGCTTGACACAGCATGGCAGTCTATCTTATTCAGAGCCCCCTTCGCCCCAGATCTCCAGGCCCCTGGCCAGAAGCACTCCACCAAACAAGCCATTAAAATGCATGGGCCCTAGAGGTAGCTCCTCACAATTCCGGGCATTTCTTAGCTGCCACCCTCCTCCTAGCAGACAACAGGCAGACAAAACTCTAGGCCTTTGTTGACTTGAGGGTGTGCTAGTGCTGATCTTTAAGAACAAGGGTGATGTGCAGAGTTGCAGCAACTACAGAGGTATAAAGTAGATGAGCCACACAATGACATTATGGGAAAGAGTAGTGGAAGCTAGGCTAAGAAAATAAGTGGAACTCACAGAAAGAGCACTACTGATGCAATTTTTGCTCTGAGAATCAAATTCAAATTCAAATTCAAATTTTATTTGTCACATACACATTCATACACAGTACGATATGCAGTGAAATGCTTAGGCGGCTGCCCTGACCTTAAAAACAAGACTAAGTAACTTTATCT
>JAOTRN010018366.1:0-10994 GCA_028566695.1 Bagroides melapterus | reverse complement strand
CAAAATTAAAATTTACTGGGGTTTGGGGGGGGGGGGGCTTGGGGAAAAGCTGTTATAATTCATAATTCAAATTCAAGTATGCTTTTAAAAAATATTCTCTCCAGCTCACCAAAAAATTCTCTGCCTCCACTCTGTTCTTTCTCTGCCTCTAGGTATAAGGTATTGTAATACCTCATTATATCTCTGTGTATGTTTCCAGAAAACCGCCTTTGTTTTCTGCCACCATCTCCTCAATCTTCTCCTGCAGCTGAGGCCTGAGAGACATCATCTCTCTTTTTATTAATAAAAACATGATGTCTGTTCCCAGATTTCTCTACCAGCCACTGCAGAGCCTGTCCTTCACTCTCAATGTGTCTCTATATGGTTGTGTCTCCCAGAGAGTCTCCAAAGGTGAACAGAACTATGGTGTGTCTCCAGACTGTTGGGCCGAGAAGATCTACATATTCGACTAATGCTTTTCTTTCTTTTTCTATTTTTGGTTAGCGTGTGATCTGCTGGTGAGTTAGATCTATGCACAATCTTATATTTCCCTGAGCTTTAGGTACCACTACCATCCCCCACACCATGGAGTTGGCTCGTGTGACCTTGGATATCACTCCCATAGTCTCAATTCCTGCAGCTAAACTTTGACTTTATCTCTCAGAGGGAGTGGAACTCTCCCTGGAGATGAAAGTGCATGAGGTACAGCCCCTTGCTCTAGCTCAATATTGTATGGATCTTTTTACTACATAAATGTCCTATGTAGTCTGTTTGATTTAGTGTCTTTATCCACTGTGCTGGGTCCCTTTTGTTTTCACCATTTTACGTTCTTTTGTGACAGCTTTGGTGTTTTTTCTGCACCTGTAATTCTGTAATACTGTATTTTAACAGATTTAATACAATTTGTCTCTTAGTAATCCTGAAGACATTGCTGAACTACTGAGGACAACGTCTCTCCAGGACAGACACTCATTATTAACATTAATCCAACTTTTTATACTATACATATTGATATTTTTAATACTGTTCTTTTTCACTTTACATCAGTGATTTCTCAGCAGTTACTGTATCTGTGAGTGAAATGTGAACTTGTCTATATTATTATTTCAAAAAAAAAAAAAAAAAGGGGGGGATAAATAGCATGGATTATAAGATGATGGTAAAGAGGTCCTCAGATAATGTCTTTACATGGGGCCCAATAATCAGGGCTACACTCCTGTGTGAATGTGATTCACTCTGTAAGATATCCTCAAACATAGCTCTGGTCTCCACACTCCAGCTCTGTCACTATATCGTGATGTTTCTCATGAAGAATTTGATAGAATTCCTCTTTCGAAGCTGGTCCTGCTGAGTTGAGATATTTGTACAATTCTCTCATTTTGTCTTGTGATGTTGCTGCTACATTGATCTTATTGTACATTTCCTGAGAAAATTCCTTGTTTTTGATACAGTCTACCATCTCCATTACAGAAGGAACTCTCTGAATGAGATCAGCTTTGTGTTTATCCACAAAGTCAGCACCTAAAATACAAACAAACAAATGATTTGAAACATTAAACTCATTTTTTTGAGAAATATTCAGTGTATCAGAATCCATTCAGTTCTCACACTAACTGGATTTTTTTTTTTTTTTAATAAATCCAATATGAAACATCCAGTGAGTAAAATGGTTCAGAAAGTCTTACCAGGTGAATCTTTATTGGTTGAGGCTCTAAATATACCTGATGTGACAAGACAGAAAATCATTAACATACAATCAGAGCTACATTTCCTGAAAAAGAACAGAACTCATTCATTCATCATCATTAACTAGTCATTTACAACCTTTCACTAAATGTCTGGAGAAACATCTGTATACAGTCATGTGAAAAAATTAGGACACCCTTTGAAAGCATGTGTATTTTGTAACATTTTTTAATATATGGTTATTTAATCTCAATTTTAACAATACAGAGAGATTAAAGTAATATAACTAAACAATTAAAATTGAAGAAAAGTCTTTTCAAGATCTTCTGTAAATGTAATTCTACAAAGATGCCTATTCTAACTGAGGAAAAGATAGGACACCCTAGCCCCAAATAGCTAGTGTTACCGCCTTTGGCAGAAATAACTGTAGTGAGACACTTCTTAGCCATCTATCAGTCTCTGACATCAGTCTGAGGAAATTTTTCCCCACTCCTCAATGAAGAATTTTTTCAGAGATATTTGACGGGTTTCTTGCATGTACAGCCCTTTTCAAGTCACCCCACAACATCTCAATGGGATTCAGATCTGGACTTTGACTCAGCCATTCCAGGACTCTCCATTTCTTCGTTTTCAGCCAGTCTTTGGTTGCTTTACTAGTCTGTTTTGGGTCATTGTCATGTTGCATGGTCCATTTCTGTTTCAGCTTTAATTAACAGATGGTCTCACATGTTCTTCAAGCACCTTCTGATACACAGTAGAATTCATGGTGGATTCTATGATGGTGAGCTGACCAGGTCCTGCTGCAGCAAAGCTGCCCCAAACCATGACACATCCACCCCCATGCTTCACAGTTGACATGAGGTTCTTTTCCTGGAATGCTGTCTTTGGTTTACACCAAACATGTCCTCTGTTCTGGTGTCCAAAGAACATTATTCCAGAAGTCATGGCCTTTGTCAACATTCTCTCTGGCAAATGTCAGTCTGGCCTTGATGTTTCTCTTAGAGAGCAAAGGTTTCCTCCTTGCACACCTCCCATGCAAGTTAAACTTGTGCAGTCTCTTTCTGATTGTAGAGGCATGCACGTTTACATCAACAATAGCCAGAGCCTGGTGTAGCTCCTGAGATGACATTTTAGGGTTTTTGGAGACCTCTTTTAGCATCTTGCGGTCTGCTCTTGGGGTGAACTTGCTGGGGCGACCAGACCTGGGCATGTTGGCATTTGTTTTGAAAGCCCTCCACTTGTAGACTATCTTCCAGATAGTGGAATGACTGATTTAAAAATCCTTTGAAATCTTTTTAAATCCCTTACCATACTCATAGAATGCTACAATGTTTTTTTCTGAGGGCCTCTGACAGCTCTTTTGCTCTCACCATGGTGCTCACTCTCACTTCTAAAGTCAGGAGCACACCAACTAAATGTCTGAGTTTTAGATTGGGTAAGCCTCGTTCAAAATGCTGAGTAACGATCTACTAATTATGGGCACCTGGTGTGATATACCTGTGCGTGATTTGAGCCATTTTAAGAGGGAATACATGTGAGGGTGTCCTAATTTCTGCCTCAGTTATAATTTGCATTTTTGTGGAATTACATTTTACAGAAAATCCCATCTTCAGTTTTAATTGCTAAAATATATTACTTTAATCTCTCTGTATTGTTAAAATTGAGATTAAATATCCATATATTCAAAAATGATGCAAAAATGTTACAAAAGATACACAGGCTTTCATAGGGTGTCCAATTTTTTTCACATGAATGTAAGTGCATGATGCTAAGTGTAGTTAGCTTTGATATCGACTCTGAGCTCACACTGAACTCAGGTTACTGTCTGTGTGGAATTGAGCATGTTCTTCCCATGTGGGTTCATTTGGGCTTTTCATCTTCTACTGTAAAGAAATTTCCAGGTAGGTGTGTGAACTTCACTAAATTACCCCAAAGTGTGGGTGTGTGTCCCACTGGAGTGAATTCTCCCACTCTGGATCCAGTATGACCCTGATAAGGAAAATGTCCGATGGATGGATTGATGGATGGATAGATTACTAAAAGAATGAAAGAAAGACAGACTTAGCCCTGATAACCCACTGATTCCAGCCTCTCCTAAAGTTTTTAACCCTCATTTTAACATTTGTTTACCTGTAAGTACGACGTCACGAGGTTTCCACACCACCTGGCCATTTTCATCCAAAAGACTTAATGTGACTTTATTAACCCCAGTATTAAGGAACACCTCAAATGTAGGGTGGTAGTTGGGGTCATAGTCACTATCAAACGTCTCGTCCTGAGTAAACAGGTGATGGAGAGAAAGTTCCAGAAGTCAACAATGAGCCAATGAGCTTTTTGTACAATGACCTGAGCAGTGTTACATTACCTCTGGCTGATAAAAACAATCACAGTCAGCAGATTTACAGCATGGTCTATATTTTTTACGAGGCCTCAGTATACACTTGGAGCTTGTTGTTATGTATGTGATGCTCTTGTGTTTATTCTGCACCTGTAATTCAAAAAGGGTACTGTATTTTAACAGATTTTATAAAAATATTCTAAAACTTCCAATTTTGTTGAACGTGTCTAAGAGTAAAATATATTTTAATGGACTTAAGGACAAAGTCAGGAATAAAGATCACTAACATATACCGTTAAACATGAACATAAAGTGCTGCTTGAAAGTTTGTGAATTAGAAATTTATAGAATTTTCTATATTTATGTATAAATATGACCCAAAACATCAGATTTTCACTCACCTCCTAAAAGCAGACAATCAAACAAATCAGTCAAATATATTGTACTTCATATTTTTTTATTCAGGAAAATGTTTGAATATGTGAACCTCTAGGATTAATCTAGAATTTGAAGGTAAAGTTAGAGTCCATCTGACGGCATGAGAATCAGATCTCTATGAGTGCCCTATTTTATTTAAAGAACAGAGATAAATCAAAGTCTGATGTTCATGATATGTGTGTGTGAAGTGGATCATGGCAAACACAAGGGAGATTTCTGAGGCCTTCAGAAAAAGATATACTGTTGACCATTTGTATGGAAAAGGTTATACAACCATCTCTAAAGAGGGTACAAGGAGGAATTCACTACTCTCCAAAAAGAATCACTGCCAATGAGTATGCTAAAGGTCATGTGGACAAGCCAGATGACTGTTGGAAAATTAATTTGTGGAGGAATGAGTCCAAAATGAGAAGCACTGTTGCTTTGGAGAAAGGCAAATGCTGATTTACAACATAAGAACCTTATACCATCTGTGAAACATGGTGGTGATAGTATCATTCTTTGTAATGCTGCATCTGGACCAGGACATCTTGCTTAACATTGATGGAACAATGAATTCAGAATTACACCAGTGAACTCTAAAGAAAAATTGCAAGAGTCAAGTAAAGAAGCTTTTATTGTCATTTCAACCATACTGTATATAGCTTACGCAGTACACAGTGAAATGAGACTACGTTTCTCCAGGACCATGGTGCTACATAGAACAAAAGATAATAGACTATTGACAAAAGACAACAGAACTACCCCAGATAGCAAAATGACTCTGGGCCGTATCCTGCTGTGTTTTGGCTTTTTGTTTGGCCCACATACCACATGGAATAATAAAGAATAAAGCTAAAGACTTAAACCAAGTTAGTCCTAGCTACATAAAGTGCATCTGTGCAACCTAGTTCAAACAAAGCAAGACAAAAACAGAACAGACAAACAATACAAAATACAACACAAAACACAGAAGACAAGAGACAAAAATCAGTGCATACTAGTGAACATATTGAATGCTATTTTGGTGCACATGCAAAAAAAAAAGGAATTTACACTTAATATACAGCAGTTTTTATGTGGTGAGGAAATGGGTTATACAAAATAGCAGTTTTTACTACAAAAAAGCACTTTTTCTACACATGCAATGTAGTATGTGCAAAGATGCAAAGAAAAAAAAAAACAATGTGCAAAAATGAAATATAAACAGTTTGTTATTGGTGGTATCTTAAGTCTGTAATCTAGCAAACCTGAGTTAATGTATTCAAAGACTGACTTAAAAGCACTTTTGTACATTGCTCTGGATAAGGGTGTCTGCCAAATAATGTAAATGGAAATGTCTTGTAGATACGTGCAGTCCACAGAGTTGTGTGTGTGTTTGGTAGAGGGGCTCCAGTGTTCAGTGTGGTGGTGCTGGAGATGATGTTCCCGATCCGGACTGACTGTCAGGAAGTCCAGGATCCTGTTGCAGAGAGAGGTGTTCAGGCCAGCAGGCTCAACTTCTCGATCAGGTTCTGAGGGATAATTGTGTAGAATGCTGAACTGAAATCTATAAAAAGCATTTGTACGTTAGTGTCTTTATTGTCCAGACGGCTAATTAAAGGTTCGTAGAAATGGTGTCATCTGTGGAGCGGTTTGGACTATTCGCAAACTTGCAGGGGGCCCAGGGAAGGTGGTAGCTGGGTCTTGATGTGCCCCATGATGAGCCTCTCGAAGCACTTCATCGCGATGGGTGTGAGTGTGACGGGACGATAGTCATTGAGGCATGGGGATGATGGTGGTTGCTTTAAAACATGCAGGAACAACAGCACTGCTCAGGGACATGTTGAAGATGTCAGTGATGTCATCTGCTAGCTGTTCTGCACATTCCCTGAGCACACTGCCAAGAATGTTGTCTGGTCCAGCAGCCTTCCATGGGTTCACTCTGCATAGAGTCCTCCTCACATCAGCGGTGGATAGACAGAGTACCTGGTTTTTAGGGGGAGGAATGGACCTTTGCAGTCATCCATGGCTTCTGGTTGGAGCGTGAAGTGATGACAGTCACATCACATCCACGGCTTCTGGTTGGAGCGTGAAGTGAAGACAGTCACATCATCAATGCACTTGGCGATGTAGCTGGTCACTGATGCTCTGTATTCCTCCAAGTTGACGGAATCGCAGTAGGTTGCAGCCTCACTGAACATGTTCCATCAATGCACTCAAAACAGTCTTGAAGAGCAGATGTGGCTCCTGCTGGCCAGGTTTTAACCTGTTTCCGAACCGGTTTTGATAGTCGTCCGAGTAGCCGAGGTGGGGGCGGGGCTCCGCACGATGACCCCTGGGAATATTTGTGTAAACAAGATCCAGCGTGTTCGCCCATCTCATTGCAAAGTCCATATAGTGATGGAATTTGGGGTGCACTGATTTGAGATTTGCATGATTGAAATCTCCAGCGATAATAAACAGTCCGTCTGGGTCAGCATGCTGCAGGTTGCTAATAGCTGAGTAGAGCTCACACAGAGCCTCTTTAGCATTAGCACTGGGCGAAATGCACTGTACACTCTGACAAAGAAAATCGTGGTGAATTCCTGTGGCAAATAAAATGGTCTGCCTCTAAGAGTCACATACTACACTAGTGATGAGCAGTAGCTAGAAACTAGCACAGAGTTCTTGCACCATTTTGTGTTGATGGAAAAGACATGGGTCCAGGAACTGAACCTCAAGAAAAAATGGGTTACACAAAGACAACAATCACAAGCACTCAAAGCTGTAAAATAATGATTAAACAGACACAAAGATAATGTTTTGGAATGGTCAAGTCAATGTCCTAACCTTAATCCAAAAGAAATGTTGTGGAAGGTTCTGAAGCAAGCACTGTATGTGAGGAAAATTGTCACTGTTTTATTTCTATTTAAAAAGCCATTGTTTTATTTCCATTTATTTTCTACACTGTAAACCCTAATGCAGTAATTACTTAAACAATAAAGTAATCTTGACTAAACATTACTTGAAATTTTGTATTTTCTACTCATAACTCAAAAATACAAGTTAGTTTAACTTACTTACCTGCAAAATACTTTAACTTAAAATGTTATGAACTCAAATCCTGATTTATTAAAATAGCTCATGCTGCTCTCCCTATTTAAGGAGTTCTGCCTGGCAACAAGTCAACTAATGCACTGATTGGTAGATAATTACAAAAGGCGGTCCTTAATGCCTGTTGCTTAAACCGCAAAGTTCAGGAATTAAGCTTGTTGTTGTTCGCCATTTTAATTTCAGAAAGTACAATTATGATGTAGGTATAAACTTGAAAAATAGCAATTTAATTGTGAAATATGCTAGTTTAAATCCTAATGATATATTTAGTTAATACGGGACAGTTTTCCAAAGGCACGTTACACCGTCAGCTACTCGGTATCAGTTAGTGATGTTTTTCCCGGTCAAACTTTGCCAACATCGCTATTAATTAACGATATTTTCATCATGATTTTGTGAAGATATGTTTGAGAAATGAATTTAATAAAAGTATATATTAACATAATTGTGATACCATCTTCCCTTTGTTTACTTGGTTTACATTATCCATTATTAAAGGATAGAAAGTGTGAAGGTTAAAACTGTTTAAGTTCTAGCAGTGATATTGTGCAGCAGTTAATGTGGGACATTGTTACTATTGTTAATACCTGTACAGTGTGGCTGTGAACCAGTTTTTTCATTACAGTATTTATTGTAATTGAATTAATATTGTTTAATTTTACACAATAAATTCATTCAATGTGCTGTTCAGTATGTTTTAAGATTGCACAAAGCTGTGACAGCCAAAGTAGTAAGAGCTTAGTCAAATCAATTTATAATAAATTTTTAAATTTCAGTTTAATTTTCAAGATAACTTAAATATATAAGTTAGTGAACTTAATAGTTTATGTACACTTTACAAACCGCAAGTTAGATGAACTTAACAATTTAAGTAAAGTCTACATGAGCACCAAGTTAAGTGAACTTAAATATACAAGTTTTGGACAATACATTACTCAATTCACTTACTCAATAGGTTGAGTTCATTGAACTCATTAGGGTTTTCAGTGTAGTATATTTTTTGTTGTAAACTGTTGAAGCCAAACAAGTTATAATGCTAGTTAAATTCAAATTTTACAGATGTCTTGTGGTGTCTTGTAAGTCCCTGTCTCACATTAATATGAAAGGAAAGGGCAAGGTAACTTGGGTGTTTAAGGTGGTCAATTGTTCATAATTCACATCAAGGTCTGAGTCAAGAGTGAATGCCAAGCATAAAGTGTGAACTCATTCCTATGATAATGAAGTGGTCTGAGTAAGAGTGTTATGCTGATGGGATTAAGGGTGGGTGAAATTCCAGGATTTGGAATGGGGGTGTTACATCCTTTCATGCTTTGATGGTCACCCAAGTGTTTTGTTTCTATCTAAAGGGACTGCCCCTAAAATAAGTATAATTAGAACTTTAAGTCAGACTTGATGATTACAGCACCTGTAAATTGAAAACTCATATTCATCTTGGATTTCCTCGAGAAGTAGTCTCCTGGTCTTCTCTGGAATAAGTTTACAACACCCCCCACCAAAATCCCAGTGTTGAAGTGGTTCCGTACCTAGGAATGAGAAAATTCTTCCAAGCCGTTTTGCAGGACTGATCAAAATTTACAAAAACTTAACCTGAAGTTGTTGTTGCACAAAGGCAGATACTGAAATAAAATGTTCACATACAGTAACAGATATGTAATGCTGGATCATTTTTCTCAATAATTAAATGAAGTATAATTTTTTCGCTAATTTATTTGATTGCTTTTACTTTGTTTACTTTTAATAGGTTTAAGAAAATGTTGTTGTTTTGGGTCATATTCATGCGGAAATGTAGGAATATCTAAAGGGTTCACATACTTTCAAGCGACACTGTATATATTAGAACAGATCACCTCTTCAACTGGGATGTTCCGTTTTAACAGATGGATGTGAAGTTTACTCAGACTTTTCTCATAGAACAACAGAACTTGGGCTTTGATGGGATACGCTCGGAATAGTAGCTCTTTTAAAAGACCGAAACATGAGAGATGTTGAACTTCTATGATCACGTGTGTGTTTGTTACTTCTACAGGCTGAATGATCTCCATGTTTCCATCTGTCACATGTGCCACAGTCAATTTAACCACATCTGTACCTGGAACATTTCAACAACCAGAACAAGGCAGTTATGATTAGATGAACAAACACAGGTTTTATCACACAATGCTGATATACTGCAGTGTTCTATATCAACTATTGGACTGTGACATTATTACATTATTATATACTGATCAGGACCTTGTTACTATCTTATACTGTAAAATTAATTTCAGAGTATGTCATAATTTTAAAAGTAATTCTGAAATATTTGGAGTTAATAGGTCATAAATACTCAGCCTTGTTTTTCTTGGAGACATTTCACTTTGGCATAGAACAATGAACTGTAATGTGCAATAACTTTGTTTTTGTGAGCAAACAACAACAATTCTTTGGTCTCAGATGAAAAAAAGACTGACTAGAACCAAGACTTCATTACACTAAACTTTCACAAGTTTCACTTACTTCATTTATTACTAAATTACTGTGAATTAGAAACGTCAAAAATCAACTTACATGTTTCACAGTGTGGAAGGTGCAGGCGACAGACTGAACCTTTATTGCACTTGATACTGTACAGAGGTCCTGCAGTCTCCATGTGATGTAATTCATCCAAGACACGTCTTTCCCAGGAGACTACTTTATACTTCAGTCTGCCTTCCAGCTTCATCTCAAACACAAGGTCAGAGAATTTACACGTAAACTGTCCAGGTTGAAGGTGGAGCATCCTGAAGAACACAAAACCCATACAATTACCCGATACAATTACCTCGTTATAGCACGAGTGAACACTTCTACCAAAATACTTACCAAAAGATTACAAATTACAGAAAGAAATCTCAGAAAGATAACGCTCTTAGTAATTCCATTTCCTAGAGATTACCTCTCGCCGCGCTATGCGCTTCGATACATGTCACCGTACACTCTGGAACAGACTATGTTTACCCGCGGAGTGAATGAATACTGAGTAACGCAGTTGCGCTAATTGCTGGTACGTGACCCAGAGGCTATAAGATAGCATGCTGGCGCCCGCGGTTTTGCCTGAGAAGGCAACCGCGACGTTATAAAAGCTGGATGAATTTTACACTCTTACACATATATTTAATAGAATTTCACAAATGTACAAAAGTGTATTTACCTGAATGTGTCGTCATCCTCGTAAAACCTTTCATCAGAAACAGAAGCTGAGTATGGTGTATGCTGTAAACAAAACAGGAGACCAGGTGTGTATTTCCATTACTTAAACACATTTAACTGATCAGTCAAACATTTGAAAACAATGGATTATGCATTAGAATGACGCTTTATTTTTTAACTGATTTGCATTAATAGAGTTTTGACCTAAATTTTCCTCATTACTTTTTTTTTTTTTTTTTTTTTTTTTTTTTTTTAAAAAAAATATTTTGTTGTATAGGTATTTTTATTTATATTTATTATTGAATTTTAAAAAAAAATGTATTTAAATAAA
>JAOTRN010018365.1:0-11558 GCA_028566695.1 Bagroides melapterus | reverse complement strand
CCTTCTACCACAACACATAATCTTAGCAGTTTAAGAATTGGCCTGCAGGTGTCCTTGTTTAAATATGTTAATGGTATCAAAGTTTTTATTCTGCCTTCCTAGTTGCCTGCAAAGGAGCTGTATAAAGTCAATCTGTATAAAGTCATCCAA
This sequence comes from Bagroides melapterus, assembly GCA_028566695.1. Taxonomy (NCBI): domain Eukaryota; kingdom Metazoa; phylum Chordata; class Actinopteri; order Siluriformes; family Bagridae; genus Bagroides; species Bagroides melapterus. The sequence continues at coordinate 11,408 of JAOTRN010018365.1, read as the reverse complement.
TGAATGTAAATCTCTTTTATTTAAGAAAATAAAGAAGTGAACTAAAAATTGAGAATTTAATTAAAATGATTTTCACAAATTATGACTTTTCATTCTGCCATCTCTTTGGTCTGCTGGATTTATTGGGGGCTCCTCTAGGCATCATCAAGAGAGGGTGGTTGGCTCTCTCCTCTCATTGTTGCAATGTTACGAAGGACAACACAAGCCAGTATAATGTCACAAACCCTGCTTTCTGGAACAGACCCCTGCTCCTAATGTGTCTTGTTATGTGTTCTATTTAAGCTCACCGCGCTGTTCTTCAATTGTAACTAGTTGGTTTTGTGTCCTGTCTTGTGTGCTTTCTGTTCTGTTAATAAATCGTGCTGGATGTCATCCCCGCGTTTGGGTCTGTTTCTCCCCGTCCCGAGCCCCTGACATACACAGAATCTCAGATGTCATTATGTCGACAGTCAGGACACGTAAAAAAACGGACACACACAAGAAAACTCGTCCAGAGTTTTACGTCATCAATCCGTGACACGTTCAGAACCGTGTGTTCTCGGTAAAATGCTAACTAGCAGCAAACAAAACAAATCAGGAAAAAATGAAGACAACAAGTTTCGAGCAAGTCATGGCTGGGGATGGGGAAAAGAGGATGTGGTTTGAAGTTGTGCTAATTGTGTCATCAGGTTCTGTGATGCTATTGGTTGTTGGTTTGACGGTCATAGTAGGAGTAGTCGCACTGCAGGAAAGTTTCTGAAATCTTCTGACACTGCTAGAAGTTCATCGGTCGAAAAATCTGATTGCAACGGTCATTTGTCAGCGATTTTTGCCTAGGATTATAGGAATCTATTAGGATTTTAAAATTAGTCTCAGACGACCAAATCATGGCCAAAATCACAGTGTAAGCCCAGCTTTACTGTAGTTAGCTGTTGTGTGTAAAAAAATCCACCCAACGTGGCAGCGCATTTATCAACTTTGTAGTCAAGACCTGTATTCAAAACATTTCTAACAAATTAATCAGTCTGGTTTACCAAACTTTGATTTGATTTCTAAAACAGTATTACATTTTTTTGTTATAAAGTCTTGCTTTGTTGTGACATTAAATTAATATAAACTTAATTCAAGTGATAAAAGATTTTGAAATTCTAACAGTAAACAAGAGTTGAGTAATACTGTAGGATTAACTGTAAAGTTATAAATGTTTGGAAATTATTTAGGTGGAAATATCCATTAGAATCTTGAAAGTAATCAAAAAGTAATCAAATGTAATTGAAAAGTTATACTACTTATTACATTTTGAATAGGGTAATTTGTAATCTGTAACCTATTACATTACCAAAGTAACCTTCCCAAAACTACTCATTAGCAATCGGTTAAGTTATTTTTCAAGCTTTAAAGCATCAGGGGTGGAGTCTTCCTTCTGAAACCTTATAACAAATAATGAAGTGAATGTATTCTGCATGGTTTGTTATAATTCTGGCAAACTAGCAATCATGGCCGTACATGTAATAAGGCTGTCCAGTATCAATAGAAACACTGACTACATATGCACTCTCTTCTAAAAACACGAGTGACATCACGAGTGACTTTGGGACCACTCATCCAAATAATAAATATAGGAAACAACCGGAGAACTTGTCTATCTAATCTGTCAGAGTCTTAGAATTTTTTTTTTTTTAAATGTTTGATTCCTACCATTGCTCACTTTATGTAATGTTTGTGCTTACAGATGAGAGCGAGAGGATCCAAGATTCAAGTGAGGGTTTTAATCCAAAAAGACAAAGCATAAAAAAACAGGGAAAGGGAAAGGCAGCCATAAACCGACAAAACATTACAACGTAACAAGGAAAACAACTGACAAAGGACAGGGCAAACACAGGGGACAGACTTCCAGGCCGGCAGGGAATAGTCAGGGAATAGTCAGGGAATAGTCCCAAGTTCATGACATACAGTAGGTAGTCAACCAGAATGCAACCTACCACCGCACTGAGTGCCACGGCTGTAGAATCGTGGCAGTTAAAAACATTTACATGTGAAACTAATTTGCTAAATTTCCGCCAGAGGGCGCAAAGGGACAATTTGCACCTTTAGTATTTAACCAAAGTGAAAGTTAAGGTACATTGATACATTTTTATTATGTGACAGGAGGCAACAAATTAAAATCAAAACAAGAGTTATTTACTGTTATTTTAGATATGAAAAAAGCAGTTACAATACAATTTAAAAAAAGTTTCGTAACCACAATTTAATACGTCATGTAGTCGAGCATATAAGCATGTTACCATATAACCGACTTACAATGAACATCATCAGTTACAGATGTGGCCATTAAGAATTTATGGCCAATTAAGAATTAAGAATTCACAAATTTATTATATCAAACCCATATTACATTTGCTCCATGCAGACTCTCCGTTGGTGTCCCACAGGGTTCAGTACTTGGCCCTATCCTTTTCTCTCTGTATACTCGCTCTCTTGGTGAAGTTACTGTATTTCCTCACATGGGTTCTCGTACCACTGCCATGCTGATGACACTCAACTTATCTTCTCCTTTCCACCCTCAGATACTACAGCTTCTACTAGAATTGCAGCATATCTTGCAGACATATCATCGTGGATGTCAGCTCATCAATTGAAGCTCAACTCCAGTAAAACTGAACATCTGATCATTACAGGTGAGTCATCCCCAGGTCAGGATCTTTCAATACCCCTACACAAATATCTGGTGGAAACAAAGCTTATAAAGCTGACAGAAATTAGAGATTTTACTGAAATGGAGCTGTAGACAGATTGCTCTCCTGGGTTTGTCTGACGGTGATCAAAAGTCTTTTTACATTAATGACATTATCAGTCAGTTGGTGGGGGAAAGAAAGGCATTGATATCCAGCAGACAGCAGCTAACAGAGATTTAGGATAGATAGCCATCTCATAAGGACTGAAGGAAGGGTAAGAGGAGGAATAAGGTCTGATGGTGTAGAAATATTATTTTATAGTGTCTATAATTACATGGATGCTTCAGCATGTGTTGCCTTGCGCTGATGGATTGCACTTATTGCATTTACCACAAACTTCTAGACAAATCTTTCTCAAATCTAAACTCCTTCATTGAGACGTGATAATTTACCCAAAGTTCACACAAAAATTATGACAAATTTCACATCATAAAGCCATGATTTTACAACAGCAAGAAACCAACTTGGCTCTGAAGCAGTAAGGCAACAAATCCGAATGGCTCGAATGATTCCTCAGACCCACTCCTGTGAGTTGTGTAGTTCATAGTTCCTTCAAATAAACACTTATCACAATATTTTGATGCTTACAAATCAAATGAAACAATTGAACTTATCTTCTCATATATAACCTTTCATTAAATGTGGATAGAGTTAATACGGAGAAAAATTCAAGCTTGCAAGGAAGTAACAGAGGAAGTAGCATTGATGCCTCTTGTAACTGTATGCAACTAGTACAGCTAGTATACTTTGCTATTCTGACAGTTGTGCTAATACAAAGCCTAGCATATAAAGATATAAAAGCATGAATTGTAAATCAAACAATTTTATGTTAATTATATGGTTGTGGCAGCCTCCTCTCCCTGTTCTTAAGCCTGAGCCTCCAGCTGTAACCAGTCCAGAGGAGGCTGTGGATTCAAGCCCTTCTTTTGCAGATACAAAACACATTGCACTTTAGAGAAACTGAAATTGATACATTCAATGTATTTGAGAGAATTGCTAATTTGCTAAAAAGGCCTAAGGAGTTGTGGACATTATCACTCCAATGTAAGCTGGGTGGAAAAGCGCAGTTCTGTTCATCATTGTCTGTACCAGACAGCATGGATTATGACACGGTACAAGCTGCGGTCCTTCGTTCTTATGAGCTTGTCCCGGAAGCCTATCATCAGAGGTTTAGAAACTTTTGAAAGACACAGACACAAAAGTGCTACACTCAAGATGTACCGACACAAACATCTGTTTTGCAACATGACATTAAATTTAAAATGGGTATCCCATTAAAACAGCATCCTTATCAACTGAATTTGTCCAAACGTGAAATCATGTGTAGAGAAGTACACTATTTGTTGAAAAATGGTTTAGCCGTTCGTAGTCCTGTAGTCCATGGAGCTCACCTTGTGTGTTGGTGCCAAAGCCAGATGGTACTTCTAGACTTTGCACTGATTATATGACGATTGCATTGATACAATAGGTAAAGCAACATTTGTGACCAAATTGGATCTCCTTAAGGGACAGTGGCAAGTTCCATTGACTCCAAGAGCATCAGAGCTGTCTGTTTATCACATCCATTTCAGAGACTTGTTAATGTTGTTCTTGCTGGTGTACCAGATTGTGTTGCCTATCTAGATAAATTGGTCATGCTCTCATTTGATTGGTCCAGTCATATTGAATCCGTTTCGAGCTGTCAATATGAAGGCCTTTCCAGCCCCCATAAGGGGTACAATATAGCACCCAGCTGAAGTTTTATTTGGTTTATTAATGTACTTAATTAAAAAAAACAAATTACTTATAAGCGCATAATATTTAGGTTAATACTTAAAGGGAATTTTTATGTTTGCATTTTCTTGTGACTGTAAGAACAGGAACAAGGAGCTGGAGCATGATCGAAAAATCAGCCACTAGATGTTAATCAAGCTATGCTTACCAGTGATATAAATCAATAGGAAATGAAACAGCACCTCCCTGAATCTCCACTCAGCAGAAGGGCTCTTGGTGGTTAAATGTAACACCTGACTACTTAAAGGCAACAGGATCAGTGATAATTTAATTAGGCTTTAAAAGGTCTTCTGCTGCCATTGTGTGAGCCGTGTGAACATACAGCTAAGTCATGGAGATCAGCTGGCATTGAAGTTCCACTTAATCTTGTCTCTTTTCATATTGAATTATAGCCACAATTTCAGTGCAGTTCTTTTGTTAATATCCGTTACTTTCCTGAAGTTTGTCATTTCAAGAAAACTTGCATGCAAAATGTAATTATAACTATTTATACCTTCAACATCTAGTTCTTCTATATTTTTACTCTCTTACCTGCATTCCTGTTCCTTGCATTCGTGCATGAAATATTTCTTCACATCCTGTAGCTCACCATCCAGACGCTCAATCTCCTGCTTGTACTCCTGTGCCTGAGACTTGTACATGTTGAGTTCAGCAGTCAGCTCCTGATTCACAAAGGAATTTTTAGTTTCTTTTCTGTTCAAACAAGCAATGGGACAATTCACAAAGCATGGTGATATTACTGAAAGTGGTTTGTTCATTATAAGTTGTGCATGTATGTTCATTTGATATCCAATCAACTTGTACACTTATTTTGACGTTTTAGGGCTAAGATGCACAAAATTTGCATTACTTTTGACTATTCAGAGACAAAAAAAAACATTTCCTTATAGAAGTAAGAGATAAAAGCCCCAAAATTACACTACTATTTTGTTATAAAGCTCTAGTTGATGTCTATAGTAAGAAGGAATTTTGTTTTTGCAGAATTGTTGTCTAATTTTAATCGTCCTTGAATGGTGGATTGTGATACATTCACCACTCCCCTGTGGAGGTTGTTAGACTCCTACATTCTGAAATGTTTATTCCAGTGATATCTTCTCTTTGATATTTTCACTTATTGCATGTGAACTTTAATGAAGTATTCATTAGAAGTCGAATTTTTACATCTCAAAGTTTGTATACTGTAGCTTTTAGCTCACTGGTTAAGTTATGTACATGAGCTACATGCTCTCAATATATTCTGCACTGTGTATATACCAGATAATATCTGTCTTAACATACGGAGAATGAGAATATATTGAATTTTTCTTTCATTATGTTTGGAAAACATAGGGTACTATAGAAATATTGCTTTCACCTCCAGTCCTAAATTACAGACAGCTTCATTTTCTAAGCTTGTCAATGGTTGTTTTCAGCCAATAAAACAAAAGGGTTGAGAAAGAGTTCATATAGGAAACACAGCGTTCAAAATTAATCCCAAAAACACCCGACAAAAACAGGGCATGAAACGTCCACACAGGAAACGCAGTGTTTTAATAATCCAATTCCGGCAAAAAATAAAGGAAAAGCACAAACAAAACAATAGCGGAGAAGCTAGCGGCAAAAGCGCGGCCAGAGCCAGTGAAGCGGACAGCTACAACGCAAAGACGCCAAAGCGAAAACGAACCTGGCAAAAATACGAGGCGGTAAGGCAGCGAGGAACAATGGCTTGGCAAGAGCGTCTAACAAGGAACAGTGCAGAGAGGACAGAAGTGGTTAGGTCTTGGATGGAGAACAACAGGGGTTGATAACCGGAGGCAGCTTGAGAGGGGGACAGACTTGTGGCAGCGGATGGCAAGGAGTTGTGAGTATACTCCACCCACACCAGGTTGGAGGACCAGGAAGAGGGGTCTTCGGAACAGAGGAGGCGAAGTCTGGGCTCAAGTTCCTGGTTTATCTTTTCCATCTGCCCACTAGACTGAGGGTGGAAACCCGAGGAGAGGCTGATGGTGACACCCAGAAGCTGACAAATCTTCCAGAAACGCGATGTGAATTGTGGGCCTCAGTCTGACACTATGTTTCGGGGAAGGCCATGAAGCCCGGAAAACATGCAGGAGGAGCTGCTGAGCTGTCTCCTCGGCCGACGGGAGTTTGAGCAGGGGGACAAAGTAAACGATCTTAGAAAAGCATTCGATCACTGAGAGAATGGTAGAATTACCATTGGATAATGGTAAAATGGATAAAATCCAAGGATATGTGAGACCATGGTCTGAAAGGGGCAGACAGAGGCCGGAGCAAACCAGACGGCAAAGCTCGAGGGCTCTTATGTTGGGCACACACCGGGCAGGCAGCGTCAAATTCACAGGTCTCTGGTTGCTGAAGTGCTGCTAAGGTCCGTGGAAACCCAGGATGGCACAACAAATGGGAATTGTGACACCACTGGAGAACCCGAGATCGTTGTCTGACCGGGACGTAGAGCTTGCCTTCCAGGCATCCACTGGGAATGGTCATGTCGTCAATAGCCCACTGAACTCTTCTCTCAATGAGCTGGAGGGCCCGGATGGTAACAGAGGAGGACAGTAAACAGTAAACCTTCCTCCATGGCCTTGACTGGGTCGGAAGAGAATTGGCGGGAGAGAGCATCAGGTTTGCAGTTCTTGGTCCAGGGCGGTAGGATTGGGCAAAGCTAAAGAGCGAAAGAAGAGAGCCCATCGAGCCTGATGAAGGTTAAGCCGTTTGGAGGTCTGGAGGTATTCCAGGTTCTTATGAACGGTCCATACCAGAAACGGTTGTTCGGCCCCCTCCAACCAGTGACGCCATTCCACTAAGGCAAGTTTGACCGCGAGTAGCTCCCGTTCACCTATGGCGTAGTTGCGTTCCAAAGGGGTCAGAAGATGAGAAAAAAAGGCGCACTGGTGAAGCTTGTAATCTTTGATTCCGGGGTGGGGGTCCCAGCGAGATGCCAGAGGCAGCAACCTCCACCACGAACTGGCGTGCAGGGTCAAGAAGGATCAGGACAGGTGCCGAGGTAAAGAGTTGTTTGAGCTTATTGAAGGCCTGCTCGGCTTCAGAGTTCCACAAGTAGAGTCGAAGGCTGGAGGTTAGAAGGTGCAGGGGTGCTGCGGCGGCACTATAACCTCGGATGAATCGTCAATAAAAATTAGCAAACCCCAGGAACTGTTGGAGCTGCTTGCGAGTCCTAGGCTGTCACCAGTCACGAACTGCCCTCACTCTGTCAGGGTCCATTTGGACGCTCCCGGATGCCACGATGAACCCCAGAAAGGTGATCTTGGCCACATGAAATTCCCACTTCTCGGACTTGACATACAGCCTGTTCTGAAGGAGCTGGCAGAGCATGTTACGGACATGATGAATATGCTCCTCGGGAGTACGTGAGAAGATCAGGATGTTGTCCAGGTAAACAAAGACGAACTGATTGAGCATGTCCCGCAAAATGTCATTGACCAGGGCCAGGAACACAGTTGGAGTATTAGTCAGGCTGAACGGCATCACGTGAAGTTGTGCCTTGAGAAGTGGCCTGGGGGAGGCTGAAGAGCAGGGGCTCGCTGCTGGCTCCTCCTTCAACAGCGAGCCCTGCCTTTTGCTGGACAAGAGATGGCAAAGTGCCCGGATTCACCACAATATTGGCACAGGTCATTTGCCGGACGCCTTTACTTCTCGGCAGATGATAGGCGGCTGCGTCCTATCTCCATCATTTGGGGAGCAGGCGGTGAGCTGGGACAATTAGGTGGAAGGAACCTGGAACTGGCCTACTGATCTCTGGATAGCCAGGAAGAAGCAGTACGGCTCTCTTGCTGACGTTCATGAATGCGGCGATCCACCCGGGTGGCCAGAGAGATCAGGTTGTCGAGCCCAGAGGGGAGTTCTCGTGCGGCAAGTTCGTTCTTAACTTCAGGGGGCAACCCTCAGTAAAAGACATCATACAGGGCATTGGAATCCCAACCGCTATCACCGGCTGTCGTGCGGAAATGCACAGCATACTCCGCCACCGATCAGCTTCCCTGGGGTGAATCGAACAGGATGAGGGTAGCATCCATCTTGGGCACGGTGGTGTCAAACACCTTGCGAAGTTCCACGGAAAATGCGTCAAAGGTGAGGCAGGCGGGGGATTGGCGTTCCCATTCCGACATAGCCCACATGCTGGCCTTCCCGATATGCCACCTTGGACCCGTCAGAGGTTAAGGAAGAGGGCTGGAGTTCGAAATTAACTGAACACTTCATGAGGAATGGCTGGCATAACCCCAGTTCCCTGGGGAGAGGGTGAGACAGAGATGGCTCTCGGGAAGGACCCTGTAGGGGTTGAAACATGGGTTGGACGGGTTGAGGCGTTGGGAGAGGTGGTGGGGCCTGGGTCGTAGAGAGTATATCAAAGCGGCGGATCAGTTCGTTTGTGGCTGCAGAGAGGTTCCGGAGTTCCAGCTCATGAGCCGTGGAGGAACGAGACAGAGTGTCAAGGCATGCCTGAACCTCCTCCTGGAATCCTGCTGGGTCCATGTCTGGCCAGATGGCCAGGATGCAGTCAGAATAAGGAATTTAATGAAGATATCATAAAGGTCAAGGACAGAAGGGCCCAAAAATCCACAGAACCACAAGGGTGGGTGAAACAATAGTCTGTAACCAAATAATCCACACAGAAAGAGCTGAGCGACAGTAATCCAAAACTCAGAGCAAAACTATAGAGTTCAGAAAATAAACAGAACGTCCGGGGAAATAACTGGTAATCCACACAAAAAATGCCGGAAACACAGAGTTCAAAATTAATCCAACTGTCCCGAAAAAATAAACGGTAATCCACAATGGAAAACTCAGAGCAAAAATAACTCCCAAATAAACCCGGCAAAGACGCCATAGCGAAAACGATCCTGGCAAAAATATGAGGCGGCAAGGCAGCGAGGAACAATGGCTCGGCAAGAGAGTCGGCGAGAATATATCCGAGTGCAGAGACTGGAGAGACCATCTGGCAAGGACCCAATACCGGCACATAGCTTAAAAAGCTAAAGATGAGTGAAAAGGCTCACGGACCTTTTCAAGTGACGACATGAGCCGGGAAATAGGTAGGAATGCGGAAGTAGCGCTGACAGTAAGTTACACATTTTCCCTATGAGGGCATCAACCCTGTGGTTCTCTATTGGTTTGTTATATAATGTTCGAGATTATCTGGCTTTCAGAACCAACCAACCAACCAATCAACCTCACTCCCTCACTGACTCCCTCCCTGACTCCCTCCCTCACTTTATCTCTGTCTAATGAAAGCTACTCAAGACATCCCTTTGTATGTTTTATTACATTCTACTTCCTCAACATCTTGGTATTCAAAGATTCTCTCTCTCTCTCTCTCTCTCTCTCTCAGCTAGTTTGGTAGTTGTTTGATTTGGGATTGGAAAATTAGTGACCGTGATTATGTTGTTAATTGTCTTTCCACTGATGTCAGAAAGTTTGTGACCATTCATGATTTACATGCAGTTTAGCAAACTACAATGTTAACAGTGAGCACTTGTCAATACTAAGGACATTTAGTCCAAAGTCAAATGTGCAGAAAATCCCCAAGTATGCAGCACAGACAGAATTCAAGTGTTAAATAAACCATGTAAGGCATTATATTTCTATGAATATAGATAACACAGTAGTTCAATACTTGTAATCTCCAAAAGGAATTCCACCCTAGAACTGTAGATCAAATTTCAAGGTACAGACAGTTATTGGACTAATATGGCATATCAAAGACACCGCAGACATAACAGCATCAGAATGACAGATATTATATTATAAGACAGCCTCCATGCATCACTGAATCATCATCAACCTCCATGCATCATCATCAACTTCCATGCATCTCTGCCTACAGTTAATTAAACATGACCACACAGATAATGGTACGTTGTAATTTTAAATAGAAACGAACATGTGGATGGAACCAGTTGTTGGCAAGGTAAACTTCTACATAGCTATTGTTATAGTCCACATCTGTGAACACAGGATGTCCATGCTTTTACAAGCACTTCACAAATGAATGGGGAAGGTAATAGAATTATAAAGCACATCTTTAAATGGAATCTGCAGGTCTTGTGTGGTTTCACTTAAGAGAATAACTTAAAAAAAAAAAAAAACACAACAGAAAGGAACCTGAGGTAGGTCTGTACTCTATTTTATAGTTTTGCACAATCTTAGACTATCTTACTAGGCTAGTTAAGCAGCAGTCTTTTCACAAACCTCACAAAAGTATTATTGTAAGCAAGTTATTTATCATATCTACTGCTGAGGTCAAACATTACTGACCTATTTTTGTTCATTTTTGAAAATAAAGGTTCTTAAAAGGTTCTTTATCTGGGTGTTTTATGAAGAACCTTTAACATTTCCTTTACACAAAAGGTTGTTTATAGAGGAAAAAGTTTCTTTAGACTATAAAAATGTTCTTTATCACACTAAGGAAGAAAGAGTTGAAAGTTTCCCCTTCTCTATGGCATTACTGTGACATTTTTATTCAACTCCCAAAATAACATAATTGTGTTAAGGTCAGGTAAGTTTAGGACTGTTGAGTGCTGTTAGAAAGTTTGCAATGAGCAGACGGACGATGAGCAAAACGGCTATGGAAAAGTGATTTTTTATTTATTTATTTATTTTTTTTATTTTAATCTGTACTGTTTGGAGAGTTGCTGGTCATGGGACACAGGGTCTTGATCAGTATAAAGCACTTGATGAACAAAAATGGCTGAATAAACAAACCAACAAAAGTTTGATTCTGTGGTTGTTTTGAAAGAATGCTTAAGCCATGATGAATTTGCTGTGCTACATTTAATTATGCCAAAGGTGAGCTTTCACACAAGATGACTTTGGAATGGATCAAAAGTGGAAAACTTTCAATATTAAAAACAATGACAAACAAGGATGATAATGATCAAATTAATCATGCCTGCCATTTAGAAT
>JAOTRN010018363.1:0-11565 GCA_028566695.1 Bagroides melapterus | reverse complement strand
TTAGAGGAGCAGGGTCAGATTGCACAGCGCCTGTAATCCCATCCTTAATCAGTCGATCCTGCAGAGTCAACTCCTCCAACTCCTCCACCACAGTGTGTTCTGAAAGAGGTGGGGCTCCCAGGGGTTTGTGGTTATCTTTCTGTTTTTTGGTACAAATAAATGTTTGGGAAAAAGTGATAAAGAGAAATAAAGTTAGGGTAAAAACTCAACACTTTGAATGATATTTTTATATTTTGTCTTGATCTGCTGGCAGGAACGTTTGGGCTTGGGGTTGCATCGAAAATCAGTGAATATTAATCTTTTTTAGGATGCAATACACATTTACATTTATTTATGTCTAATATATATTTTTATATTTTCATATATATATATTATACATATAATAACGAAGATTAATAAATGCTCAATAATTATATTGGTCTATATTAGTTCATGTTAGCTAACGCATTAATTTATCTTAATAAATACAACCTTCTTGTAAAGTTAACATCATTTACACACACACACACACACACACACACACACACACACACCATTTGTAATATAGAACGTATTTGTTTAACTTACACATTATCGCAATCGGTGCTTTTTCTCCAACAGTCTTCTCTCGCTTTGGCAGCAGAGATAATTCAATTCAATTCAATTCAAATCAATTTTACTTGTATAGCGCTTTTTACAATGCACTTTGTCACAAAGCAGCTGTACACAATCAAGACAATTATGGAAAATGAGAGTAGTGATAATATTATATTATATAAGAATAATATTACTGCGTGCTTGTAATATTTGTAAAATTTTAATATTCCTTGTATTTCTTCATTATTTTTTGCTCCTCCGTGTAAAATGATATGGATCTCTCTATCCATTTTGAACGCGAATGGTGGACCGGTGCTGACGTCAGTAGTTTATGTGCATGCTCGTGTGGAGTGATCATAGCTTAAGGATCAAAACCTGATCCCAATAAAGCCTGATTGCATCGGTTTGGTCAAAACTAATCCTGTAACCTTGAGTTTGATCAGCTAACTTCATGGTACAGGCCCTTACTCTTTATATGTAAATTACAACACTTTCCTCAAGGTTGTTTTTCACTGCAAAAAAAAAATAATAAAGAAAAGTAAAACTGTGATATTGTCCCTGGATCAGCACTGGATAAGATCTTTCATTTCAGAATTAAAGGAGAAATGCAAATGAATCAATGGGAATATTTATTTTACTGGCATCTCCCATGGGCTACACGAAAAGTCTGCAAGTATGTGGACATATATTTATGCTGAACATTCCAGATTTAGACCCTTTTACTGTCAGATTAACTTCCACTCTTCTGGGAAGGCTTTCCACTAGATGTGGGAGCATGTGTCTGTAGGGATTTTGGGTGAGGAGGTCTGGAGTGCAGTCAGTGTTCCAGTTCAAGTCAGAGTCCGGTTATTTCACTTCAGCCATGGCAGACCATGTTTTTATAGAGCTTGTTCAGTGTGTGCACAATGACATCATCATGCTGGAACAGGTTTGTTCCTCTTTGTTCCAGTGAATGAAACTAAATATACAACAACTTTGTAGTGTGATGACTGGCCGTCCACATACTTTTGGCCATATAAGCATACATTGTATATATTAATGCTAGTAAAACTTCTTCTATAGCGCTACGTGTTTCCAATGAACTAAACAGTAATTGTGTATTGAGGACACAGAAGGAGATTATTACGGTTGTTATGATATTTTACATTATTTTATGGTGCAGTATTTATGTTAGCTGATGGCGTAATAGTTTGGCTGTTAAATACAGGACACACCAGAAGGTGTATGTGAAAGTGAATGTCTCAATAAAGTGTTAATCTGTGAATAACTTCGTTTAAGAGATTAGACTAACGTGCTTAAGCGTGTATTGAGTGTATTGTATTAATGTATAATGTTTTCATATGCCCTCGGAAATTTCCTCAGAAAACTCTGAATCAGCCAAGACATGCATGATGTTGGGTTGTTCAGGCTTGTGTTCAGACTCAGACTTCTGGTTACTCTCATCATATGATTCAATGAGAGCATCTGATAACCAGAGCTGATTCCTTTCTTTTATCTGGATATATCTGGCAAAACCTCAGCAGTTAGTCGGTCAGTTGTGGTGGGAGGGTATGACCAGTGTACTTCGAGACAAGTTGCATAGTTGTGTTTTTGCCAACATAGGACACTTTAATCTACTTGACCTCCCTAAATAAGTTCAACAAATCTTAGCAGTGTTTCAGAAACCACTCATCCACAGCTGCCTTACTGAAAAATAAGTCTTACTTTCTTCAAATACAGTACATACGGATAATATAATGGTGAGAGTGTTAACTAAATTCTAGTAATTCTACTGCCGGGACTCAGTGCTCTCTTATTGCAGCACACATCAAAAAGTTTCTGTTTTTAATCATGTTTATGATCCCTCGATTTCTCCACATTCTCCCTTTCTTTACTTTTTTCCACCCTCCCCTTGTAGTTTTGCATTATAAACTCACCTAGCTAGCTAATTTACAACCCTAATGTCTCAGACGGTATGATTCAACAATAGAGTTTGCACGATTCTACCCTAAAGGCTACGATCAATCCTTATTCAGCAAGTGACATTAACTTTGTAGCTCCAATACAAAAGAAAATCACTGAAACATGACAGTAAACGTGTCGTGATTGATCGACTGCTCGCGGTAAGGGAGACACTGTGTACATTTCTTTATTCTGGTTTTATTGTTTATAGTCAGAAAGTTTTACAGGCATGAAGTCAGACAGACATGCCTGAAGCTGCTTTGGCTTTGTTGGGGTTTGTTCACGATGGGAACTAAATGCATTTCAGCTACGTTTCATGTTCTCATTTTTCTGCACAGAAAGATGTGTCCTTCCAGAAGATTGACCCCACTGTATGAAACAAAATTCCTCTAACAGAGTTCACATGCCTTATCACCTTTTATACTTTTGTTTTTTTATACTCCGTTTCCTGAATGTGCTGCCAGTTTACAAAGGTTGTGTTTCCTTTATCTTTGGTCCAAGATTCTCTTGAGGCCCATTATCACATTTCAAAGTGAACACAAAAACATACACACACAACAAACACAAGTGAGGGTCGGAAAGATCACCTATCACCTACTAAACATTCTCAAACCTCATGTTTCAAACACTCTCATGTTCAAATTTAATTGATGTATTTTTTTTCCCGAATTAAACCAACCAATTAAAGTCGACTCATTTTCACAATTAGTTCAATACTGTAAACTCTAGGTTCTTTGCCTGACCACTAATTACAAAAGGATTTCATTTCTGCTTTTTTTTTTTGTTTTGTTTTGTTTTTTATAATTTCTGCAGTGATTTAAACCATAGAGTTCCATTTCTATTCCAGCACTTGTGTCTCAAATACATCCGACAAATCTAGATGTGTTTTTTTTGTTTTTTTTTTGCAGACATTAGACATTCACTTTTGTGATGAATTGACAGGCAAGATATCCATCTGATGACTCTTCCATGCAAGCAACTCCCTTGTCAGCTAAACATTCCTGTAAGGTCCTTACATCGTTCCTTGACTTCCACACATCCACTTAACTACCATTTCTTAATGACAGTTTGTACAGTGGAAAGAGCTTTAACATCTATCTGTAGACTTCATCTGCTTTGTAGGCATCATTTTGCGTCATTTCCAGATCCTCTGTTAATCCTCAGCCTCTGGTTCAGTAGAGAATTCATTACACAGTTGCTTACACTCTGCTCACAATGTTCTTACTTTATTAATCCTTAACTAATTAATATGCAGCATTCTTAATTTATGGATCTATTTCTAATTCCTAGGATTAACAAATCCTAATGCTTCAATTTAATTACTAACAAGTTCATTCGGAGTAAATTCTGAGACTTCAGAACAGGAAGATTTTCCAAAATTTGTACGTGCCACAGTAACTTTAATATTTAATTTTGTACGTGCCAAAATAACTTCAAAATTTAACATTTCCCCTTTTTTAATTTCATCAAATCTAAACTATGTGCATGAACCTTCGCAGAAAAATGAAATGTTTTCAATGCTTTGGTGTAAAAAAGGCAGGCAGATCTGTTTTTTTCTTTATTTTTAAATCTACTTCACATCTTTTTTACTTATGAACATTGTTTTTGATGCTGCGTTTTGTGCTTATGGAATAAAATCTGACAACATTATAAAAGGAACAAATATGAGTTCATTTGATCCTATCAGCCAAAACTCTGGTTAATAAGACTCTCTCCTCTGTCACATCGTGGGCAGATAAATGAGAACACAGTAAAGCTTTTGTTAATCTCTATATTTAACCAGATTGCACACAATCTGTGATTTCTGCTGTGTTTGAAATATTTATGGCTTCTTGGCTAAGTCTTAAGAATGCTGGATTACCTCCAAAAGCAGTGAATTTCCCCTTCGGGATTACTAAAGTATACCATTAAACTTTTTTTATGCAAGCTTTAGTGCACATTTTGTCAAGCAGGCATCGTTTCTCTGGAATTTCTCAAGTTTGAACTGGATTAGCATATTTATTTACTGTTCAGAAATCCTGAGTTACATATGCCTTTTTATCTTGAGTACTGACTGAATCAGTTTTTAGTGGTGACTGATGCATTTATGCCTCCAGGATTAGCAAATCTGTCAAAGCCTCTAGACTCTGTAGAACGTGACAGACAGGAAGCAGCAGCACGGACATCCTGGTGTACGTAGCATGCGACCGAGTAATGCCTGAGGAGACATTTGTCACAGTCAGGAAGCACAATCGGCTCATCTGTATGCTACGGTGATGCTGTGCTTCATCCAGTGGGAAAGTTTTTGTGTAGAAGGTGAGCTCAAGTCTTTCTTTCAGGGCAGATAAACATATGGTCTGACAAGTAAATTATAACTCCGCCTCATAATCATCGACCCGAACCAGATTTAACAGACTTTTGGCCTGACTGAAGACATCTGTTGTTACTGGTGTAACTGAAATGATTTTTTTTCTCCACTACAGATATCATTTTTCATGGTATTGTCATAATATTTCTAAATTAAATGTTTAAATTGCAGTTTTGTGGTTTTTGTAGGATGAGTGCACTTTATTTTGCACTTTACTTCATATATTTTCTCACACATATTTTCCCAGAGTTTACTCATCAGGGGTTAAATGTGTCTGTACATAGTTGTCATGCTTATTTTTTCAGAATATGTTTTTACTTGCAGTTTTGTTTTTTTTTCCTCTGTCATGGCCAGCGTCGGTTCTAAAGCACTGGACAGCAGCCATGTGTTCTAAAAACTGTGAATGTGTGTATGTGTGAGTGAACCTATTTAAGAGAATGTTTCATGTTTCTTCATGCATAACCTGAAGGCAGGAAAATCACACTTATTCAAAAAAAACCCATTCCTATTAGTCATGTATTCAATGCTGAATAAAAAAAGTATCTGTAACTTCCAAGTTTACATTTATATGAACGGAATATTCTGGACTATTGGACTGGACTTATGAAATAAGGATTTATTTTTTTTAATGCTGGCTCTGTGTGTGTGTGTGTGTGTTTATGTGTGTGTGTGTGTGTGTGTGTGAGAATGACCTCTGGGATATATCATTGTGTCACCAGATCAGACTTGCCTTGCTTTATTATGACAAACAAAATGTAATAGCACACCTGGAACTTTCAGTGCAGGTGTGTGTGTGTGTGTGTGTGTTCATTAACATCATTTACAGAAGAGAAGAATTATTTAGATTATTTAGAGAAGAATCATTCATTCAGTATATACCCTCTCTATCAGGCTGTGTTCCAATAACACACACTTGATCACTTTTTTCCCTTTCAGTGTCCATGCCTTGATCTTGGCAAAGTTTTTACATACCTGGTCACTGTAATAAAGAAGTCTGTCTTGCCTTAGGCTAGCTGCATGTAGTCAGATTGATACCTGGAACAGATTTTTTTTACATTAGATAGCTTTGTATTATCTACGGTAAATCAGCCATACCCTTTTAGGTTGAATTGCAATGCCAAGCCGATGAAGTGAAAAGAAAGGCTAGTTTGTGACTGGTGGATGAAATTTGACCTGCGCTGCACCCTTGGGCACAACTTTAAGGATGATTCCAGGATGATGAAAAGCAAAACTTGTTCAAACCAGTACAGCTGATATCCTTATTGAAGGCTGAGGTGTATATCGTTACTAAGCGAGATGTTTTTGAGAACTGAGGATCCGTGTGTTACAGTATGAACACGTCAAAAATGTCAATGAACATTTCATTCTTGTTAGCCTTCTAGCATCACTGTGGAATAACAGAAGATGGGTTTGGAGAAATTAAAAAGCAAACACAAGTTAACTCATGCAAAAATAAAGTTTAGTCACCAGCTGACCATAAATACAGATTCATCACTAAATAAATAGGATGCTGATCAAAAGAAAACAATCTAGCAATTCTGCTAGCTAGCTTGCTAGCTAAATAGCATGCATGTTAGAGGCTTTTCATTATCCTGTGTCATTTTATTCATAGTCAATAATGCTGAACTAGTTAGTTATTAGAGCTGAAGCTAATTTTATATTCCTTTGTGGTAGATATCTCATTAGATAGCATGCATGTTAGATCCTTTTCACCACCCTATTGGTCATTCAGTTACCAGCCAATTATGCTAGTCTAGTTAGTCTTAATTAGTCATGTTTAGCTAAATCTAACTACATACTACTACATATTTGTAGCTAACTAAAGACAGCTAACTAAATTGCAAGTCTGTTTTTTTTTTTTTTACAATCCACAAGCCCATTCTACTCTATCTCAAAAGAAATGATGTGTAGAAGCTGAACTTTAGATCATGTCTGGAGTTTTGACACCACAGAGTCATTATCCGCTGTGTCTTTTCCCTTCCTTTGTGCTCCTTTTTATTTGAAGAATGTTTGTGTCCAAGTATCCTTGTTAATCCCACTTTGGGAATGACATATGTGAAGATGTGAATCTTAAAGATTTCTCCAAGGGTGCAATTATTGAGTTAAAAGAAAAAGAAAAAAAATCAGTGTGAAGTAAAGGTTCAGTTTAACCTGGCAGTGTAACACAATATGTTCAGATGAGATACTGTATCTATGATAAACAATATATAATGTATGTGTATAGGAATGTGCTTGTTCTGCTATAGATATATAGATATTGTCAGATCCGTCCCTATTTATTTTGAAATGTCTTGTAGAAATGTTTTGTTTGCCAATGGAGTGGTATTGCAGGTAGCATCGATGTCTGACAGCTCCAGAGTCACTGTCTGATCCTGAGACTAGGTTAATATCTGTGTGGATGTTACATATTCTGTTCGTACTGGTACTGTAGATAGCTTGGCTACGCTAAATTGCATTTAAGTGTGAGGGAGTGTGTGTTCAGTGCTCTGTGAAGTTTTCTCATTTCATATCCAGCCCAGCCCTGACTAGTACAAACCTGTTCGAACTTTTAAGCTAAAAATCATGCTCTAGATTTCAACCCATTCAGTTCAGCAAAGGTTGGCATGCCTCTGCTCCTTCATGAAGCTGGATTTTTTCCTCTGTCAAACGTTTTACTTCAAAGAATGACCTTTTGTCTCTTATCTATTAGAATTGATGCCTTGTGTTGTCGTGTTGTGTACCCCAAATTTGCTGATGTTACTGAATGTTATGTCTGTCTGCTTGTGTGTTTTGTGTTTGGACAAGTAAGTTTCAATCTAAATAAGAACTTCTGTCTAAAATATGCTGGCTGTTGGACAGCTGGACAGATGCTACACTAGCATTCTTCAAGGTGGAGATGGTTCTTGGACTTTGGGAATATCTGTGAGGCTTAGCATCTGTGGAAAATGCTTAGTGTGGCTAAATGTACCTAAAGAACCACCAGGAGCAGCGTTTTTTGGCATAGCAGGCAGGGGCGCCACTAGCAATTTTGGGCCCTATGAAAGAACATGAGATTGGGGCCCCTACCACACCCAATCTACATCAATAAATAAGATTTCTGAGGGCCCCCAAAGTGCATGGGCCCTTAGAATCGTCCTAATTTCCCCCCCCCATTAGCGGCGCCCCTGATAGCAGGTTAGGTTGTTAAACAGAGTGGAAGATAAAGAATAAAGAGGTGTCTTGGTGTCCTGAAGTTGCGGTTTCAGCATGCTAATCCATGTTATGCTGTTTTTATAAAGTGGGTTTCTTTGTAGAAAATATATAAGATTTCTATATTTTTTGTTGTTGTTTCTTTGGTGTTTCTTGCTAGCTGCTTCAGTGCATTTGGAAGATATTCTGATATTTTGATCTAATATGTTCAAATAAATGCTTGGAAGAAGAATGGTTGATTCTTTTCATGGCCACTGTTTGGTATTTGCAGAAAGTTTGGATAATAGTTAATTAATTGCAGAGTTTTTTCTTAGAAAATGACTAATACTGTAGCTCTAGAGTGAATTGTTGATATTCCTGACAGTTTGGTCTCATTTCTACTGAAGCTGCACCTTTACTTTGTCCATATAAAGAATCATTTAATATTCTGTTAGCTAAGTAAAATATTAGCCATATTCAGCCATTATCTAGCTTGAGTTTGAGTCCATATTTCCTAGTTGCTGTATTATTGTATTTTCTTCTTTAACCATGCCTTGTAACTAATATGACACTGAAAGAGCTAAAAAATATAATTCTAGCAGTTTTCTTAACCCAATTATTGAAGCTTAATATTTTCTGCCGTTAATGTTGTCCTCTTTGAGTGTACATACCATGATGAACACTGGAACTCAGAATAGCTGTTCTAATAATGTTTCTCATTTTTTTTAAGGGACATTCTATTAAAAGGTGGCTCTGCAGTAGACGCTGCTATTTCTGCGCTGCTATGTACATCGCTAATTAATCCTCAGAGCATGGGAATCGGAGGAGGCTCCATCTTCACTATCATGAACAAAGACGGTATGTTTAATTACTGTTTTCAATATGCACTCTCATTCACTTCATCTACTTAGTTTGTATCCTAACCAGAGGTAAAAGCTTGCTCTTTATATCTCCTTAAAGATAAATGCTACACTCTCTCAGCTAACTGTTTGGAGATGGCTAAGAGGACTCAAGTGAAAGAAAGTGAAGGGGAAACAGCTAAGGGTCACTAAACCGACTTGAGTGTGCTTCCTGTGTCACTGACCTTCTACAGGAACTGTTATTGTCTTTTTATGGCCCAACTTCTGAAACAATATACAGCTGCTACAGCAAAAATCTTAATAGCTGTTATGTTGCAGCTTTGTAAAAATATTTGTGTTGGCCCAAAAACTAGATACTAGTAGAAACAATAGCTTCAGGGTAATAAGCACACAATTTATTTATTTTTTTTTGTAAAAATTTTATTCTATTTATTTTATGAATTCTGCATTACTGAGAAGATTTTTTTTTTTTTTTACCAAATATTAATGAAGAGAAAACTTATCAGACTAAACAACATAATAGAGTCTCCTGGAAATTGCATGGGGGAAAAAAGCAAGATGTATCCAATCTGTTCAGTTAAACTTTTCAGTTAATTCCCTTATAATTCTGCACAAATTATACCTGGGACTGTTAGTTAAGAAAAAAAGCTAAGTGTTTTTACACCAAATATTGACATTGTTGAGTTTATTACTGCTTACAGCCCATTCTTATATTTTTCTTTTAAGCAGAGTGTAATAAAATAGCACTATAAATATACAATTCAAAAGTATTGGAACATTCCCAATTTTTACGTCTGAAAAAATATTCCAATATTTTAATGATGCACAATTATATGATGTGACTGACAGACCTCTTCTTGGCCAGAGGTGTCTTGTTTGAAATTTTAAACTAAAAAGAGAGAAAAATAAGAGACATTTTGAAGCTTACAGAACAGGGAAAATTAATCAAGGCCATTGCACAAGCATGGGGCATAGATTACAACAATGTGTAATATCCTGAAACTGAAAGAAAGCACTGGTGTTTCTTATAACCAGACACCAAACAGATCAGCCAAGTAAAGCAAACGGCTGATAAACATTGTGAGAACTGAAACAAATCCAAAAACAGGCTACATCAAGAACGTTCCCAACCTCCACAGGGCAAAGGTGAAGGTAACACAAGCGAAAGTTTGAAGAAAACTTTAAGAGCAGAATTATACTACAAGACCAAACTACGCTATGGGATCCACTCACGGCAGTAATAAGAAGGTCTGATTAATATTTGCATAGAAATACAAGCTCTGGAATCAAGATGAACATCTACCAAAGAGATGGAAAGATTAAAATGTAGAGAAAGAAAAGATTTGTACATGACTGTAAACATACAAAGCTCATCTGTCAAGCACAGTGGAGGTATTGTTATAGCTCGGGCTTGCTTGGCTGCTTCTGGAACAGGTTCACTGATGTAACTCATGATGCTAGCTGCTATAATAAGTAATTTCAGACATCTATAGAAATGAAAATGTACAGAGAAATGCATCCAGTCCTGTTGAAAGGTCTCATGTGGAGGGGATGAAACATAGAGGTGGATGCAGATGCAGGTGGAACAGGATTTATTTAAAGCTGCTAGCATGCTAGTCATGATCATGAGAGCAAAACATCAAATGAGCTAGAGCCAAACGAGAAACAAGGTGAGGATACGACACTCATACTTGACCTGAGAATAATCAGAGACATTTGGGCTGAAATCAATGACAGGATGGGGCGGAGACAAGACATGTTTCAATATTGCAAAAATATGCGACAAAACACACTGCTAACACAACAAAGTACTAGGAAAAAGTGGAAGGTTATAAAGTGGCCATCATTCAACGGAGAAACTCCCTAAAACCAACAACAACTGAAAGAAGCTGAGGTAATAACCTGCAAAATCATCACAAAAGAAGAAACGCAACAGTTCAGTGATGTCTGTGAGGCACCCGCTTGATGCAATGACTGTAGGCGACAGATATACAATCAAATATTTTAATTAATAAAATGTCTGTATCTGTACTTTTACTTACCCAAATATTTTGGGGGTCTGCACCAGAAGTGCCAGGTTTTAAGTTTTTTAACACATCTACATTCAAATACCAGAACATTTGATAATAAAATAGCAATAACAATAAAAATAATAACACATTTGTTTCTTCTTCTAGGTGACGTGAGCGTGATCAACTCAAGAGAAACGGTCCCTAAAAGCTTCCCACCAAACCTGCTGGACAAATGTCCCAGGTCCATAACATTAGGTCAAGTCGGTAGGTCAATCTGCTTTAATTTACTCGTCTTATCATTTCACTTTTAGGTGTAAAAATATTCTGGTAGTATACAGTGACATTCTAGTTTAATATGAGCAGATGTACACCTGCTGAACGGCGAAATGCATACAATCATGTAGAGACAGGTTAAGAGCTTGAGCTAATATTGTTATCACACGGTATAAGAGAACAAATGTGGGCTCTGTGACTTTAACCGTAGCGTGCAGTGCAAAAAAAAAGGACTTACTTACTAAGAATTTATGTCTTGATTTCAGTAGAAATATCTAAACATTTCTCAGAATGACTCTCACTGGTCAGGTGTACACACTGTAAAAAATGAATTTCTTACTTAGTAGTTTTTGTCTTGATTTCAGTAGAAATATCTAAAAATTCTTAAATCAAGATGTGTTTTCTTGAT
>JAOTRN010018362.1:0-11574 GCA_028566695.1 Bagroides melapterus | reverse complement strand
ATTTTACACACACACACACACACATACATACACCAAGAGGCTCCAAAGAGCAGAGTGAAGGTATCACAATCCACCATTCAAAGAAGACTTTAGAGTAAAAATCTTACCACAAGATGCAATTCTGTCAGCAGCAGTAAGAATCAGATTGGATTTTGTCACCTAGATGATCCAGAAAAGTTCTAGAACCAAGATGAACCTCTACCAAAGTGATGGAAAGTAAAAGTGTAAAGATAATAAGGATCTGTTCATGATCCAGACCATACCAGCTCACGTGTGAAACATGGTGTTGGTAGTGAGCTTGCATGGCAGCTTCTGGAACATTCTCACTAATCTTTATTGCTGATGAAGTTCATGATGGTAGCAGCAGAATGAATTCAGAAACATTCTGTCTGATCATTTACATAGAAATACATCCAGTCTAATGAGGAGGAACTTCATCGTGTAGCAAGACACACAACGCGAGACCTGTCAATCAGAAGGCCTTTCACATCTTGAAGAGGAGACTGAACGGAGAAACCCCCAAAAACTCACCAAAAGAAGCTTAAAAAATGTTGAAGAGAAAGAATTTATTGTTTCATTTAAACATGACAGCACTGTGAAGATCTGGTCTTCACATATCCTAGCTTGTTATGAAATTCAGGTCTGACACAGGGTCAGGCATGATACCCCCCCCCTGGAGTAGAGCAGGTTAAGGGCCTTGCTCGAGGGCTGAACAATGGCAGCTTGGCAGAGCATAAACCTCCTGAGTTTCTAATCATTAACCTAGAACTTTATCCGCTGAGCTCAAACAGTTTGGTGATGTGTGATGCAGTCAAATCTGAACCGTTCCTCACTTCACATCCAGGAGTTCCAACACTTTTGCCCACAAAAATAATTGGGTTCTCCGTCACCAAAAGGTGTCTGGTTCTTTTCATACGTCTAAATGGAATTACCAGGAAATGAAAGCTGAAAATCTGATCTATCGTCTCATATTTAACTTTCGAAGAGATGAAAATATCACTCACTCCCTCATAAAAGGATTAAAATGAAATGATGCCGTGCTTTTTTTTTATCATCGTTTCCTGCACATTACAGCGGAATCACTTAAAAACCCTGGGATTAATGCATTTCTCAACTGTACAGCTGGACATTTTATTACAGCTCCGTAACTCTCGCTAAATCTGAAATGGTAGAAATGCTTGTTTTCATGTATTGTATACTGGGTGATTAAAACAGTATCAAATAATAAATCAGTATTAGAATTATTATGGAATTATCTGCTCTTATAAACTTAAGTCACACACTAGCATGCAGGTGAAGAACCAGCTATATTTAGTACAAAATCAGTCCTGATGAACGATCCTGCCTTAGGACCGAGCACCAGTATGGTAATATCCTGAATATACAGTTTATTCTTTATCCCAAGGCAATTAATCCAACATTCCCATTTACATGTAAAGCAGTTAGTCTCATTAAAAAGTCATCTTGCTTGGAATATTTTAATATTCTGGATGAGAATTAGCCAAATATTCATACCAGGTTTCCTTCAACTGAAGTCTGAAGAACTGTAATTAGTAACTATCCTGAAATCCACTGATTGTGGAATGAATTCTTTTACTCCATCACGCAAGACACGTCACGGCACAACATTTATAGTAAGAGTCGTGACAAAAACCTACAGTTCTGTGTAGTTTCTATACAGATACTGCACCAACAAAAGGAGCCAGATTTTTTTTGCTCTTTTTTTTGTTGGGTCCCTAATGAAAAAAAAAAACAAACAAAAACCCCGAGCAATGCTTTATTGGCTCCAGAGTGGCACAACAGAAAAGCATTTACCCGATCGTCAGGAAATTGCAGTCCCTGCGATGTCACAGCCATCCGTGGCCGAGTGTCAAGGGAGTCAAATTATCTGTGCTGTCTGGATGGGAGGGGCTTACTCGTTCTCCTCTGTCAAGCAGGCTGGCACCAGCCAATCATGGCATCAGAAAGCTCATGTGTGGTCACCATACAGAAACCAGCATCTATTTAATACCAGTGTAATGGATGGAACGCCAGACAGACCTCCAGTTAAAATAAACAGAGAGCACAACTGTGGTCATGAGATGATCTGCACTCGTTCCATGACACATTACAGCATAATTTATACAGTATGAGTCATTAAAAGCTAATGAGCTAGTGGCATGATAGCATGCACTTAGTGTATAATTACAGTTGGATTCAGGTCTGCTATAAAGGACATATGTACTTTTCCCATCAATATAAATTATTTAATATAATTTTTTTTTTTAAAAATTAAAAAAAAAGTAACTCATTACCTCAATTGACTTATTTTGTGACCATTGACAAAACTCCGGAGGCGAGAGCCGACTAGTGAAAACTTGCTTGAAAAGGAGGAAGAAAAAAAGAGAAAGAAAAGAAAATTTGTGTGAAAGTGACAGCCATCACGCAGTGCGGTCGCCGTGACGTACGGCTTTCTGTGTGGATTCGATCCAATATGTTGTTTCATATGCATGCGGAAGAACAAAATTCATACCTTCCATAAATTCTCAGATTAACTAGTTTTCTGTAGTGTAGCACACGACTCTAAACTAAACTAAACTAGTTTAAATGGATTGACCAATGGCTCGTATTCTGTTGCACGCATTTAAAAAAACCAGGCAACAAGAGAGTCACGCTGGACTTCATGCAACAAGAAGCGACGCTAACCCGCCTCTTGCCCCACCCCGCACACCGAAAATACTCTTCCACCTACACGAAGCCATCAAATCCGTTGGCCTGGATCCAGTCCCCAAGAGCAAAAAAAAAAACCCATCACACTGCTCATATTTTATTTATGGCTCCAGCTGTAGAGCTCTGACAGCAGTCAACCTTTCAGGAATCACAGGAGAAAACAAGTCCTGAAGTTTTCAATTAGCCACAAAAGATATTTAACAACTTCGGGACATTCATGCTAAAAAAAAATCCCAAGCGTCTTTTACGTCTAATCCTAAAATAAATCTATGAATAAAATGAAATGAATAAAATGAAAATATTTGGTCGGTGCAACTGCTTCAATGTCTGCTAACTCTAAAAGGGACAGGTTTTTTTCCCAGGAAATTGCATGATACCTGGATTATGGTTCCGTCATAACATTTCCTATAGAAACTGACAAAATAAAGATTAGCTAACCTGCTTAAAAAGGCAAAAATCCCAAAAATCCTCAATCAATGAATATCTCCACATGTGTATAGAGATATCATTTATACCGCACACATCTGCAAGGTTATGTCCCACGACCCATCGCAAATGAAGAGGTTTCACGGATGTGCGGTGGAGTCAATAAAAATGTTGCTGCTCTGTAAATGCTTATTTTTAATGCTTATAGTTTAAACCCCAAATATGACCCTAATCATGCTCCCACACTTTCATTTCATTTAAAAATTAGCTTAATACATTTGGGCATCTTGAGGATTTTTATAAAAAAAAAAAAAAATCACTGACATCATTTATTCACACTTGCGGAATATACGCGTGCTGAACCGAGCACAAGGTGAACCGCGACATCATGCATACAAAGCATCGTAGCCATCAGCCAATCAGCAGCTAGGTAAAACTGTTATTGCTCTGTGATTGGATACTTCGAACCCTTCCAGCCAATAGCGTGCCGTAATGGCTGTACTGTACGTACCTGATATCGGCGACGTTTGATATCATTAAAATAACATTTATATTTTATTAATAATATTATTTTGTCAATTTTACTTTTATATCAATAATTTAATAAACAAAATTTTTCTTAATAATTTCTCATTAAAATGTATAAATTGTCATGAAATTAGCCGTAACCACGCTCAGGATTTTGCGAGGATTTCGCAGATGCAAATTAGTTAGGTTTAAATAAAAAAAAAAAAATTCACGGGTCAGTGGAGTTGCAAATCGTGGGACGCTGATCGGAGAGGTATTACTGTACTGACCTGAAATATCACCTGACTGAATAATCAGTGATGATGGACAGTGATGATGGATGTGTAAGACTGAGATGTGTAAGACTGACTCTTGATAAGCGTCAACAGACTTGTGGACCTACATTACAGTCAGTTATCGATTAACGTTACTGAAACTATTCAATTTATTTGTAAAAATTCACATTGTCTCAAAGCAGCTTTACAAAAGTATAGAAAAAGATTCAAATTAAAAGTTTGAAGTTTAAAATGAAGTTACTCTCTAACATCTATCCCTAATGATCAAGCCTGAGGTAACGGGGGTGAGGAAATACTCCCTGAGATGATATGAGGAAGAAACCTTGAGAGGAACCGGACTCAGAAGGGAACCTCATCCTCATTTGGTTGACTCTGAACAGGAAATAATAATATAAATAATGTCCTTCTACACCAGCTTATAGCCGAGTAGAACTTGGCAACTGAGAGCTCCTGAGGAACTGACAGGTCAGAGTCTTTTCCGAGTTAACCGCAGACCCGACACTAATTCCTTTCTGCCAAAGTCTTCAAATGATCGCTGATGACGAGCCAATGATAAAGACTGTCACGTTTTATTAGATACCGAGCTTAAACCCCCACCAATTCCATACAAAGCAAAAATAGCTCCCTACCATACTGTAATACAGCAGAAGAAACAAGAGACGCTTCGAATTAAGGATTAAAAGCCCATCCGATCTGTCCATCAAGGCAAACTTCCCCACAGTGAAAGGAACCAATCAATACGAAGCAATTTCCATGTTTACAAGGTAACTAAATCTCTGTTCAATAAAATGCAATCAATTAAACCAGAGGAGCCTAGTCTCTTATTATCCAGGAGTTAAACATCTCAGCGAAACCTGCAGCCGTGACACAATTAAACACATTAAGGTGTCATAATCTGCAAGAAGCAATTAGTGAACAACAATGCAGCAGCAGACAATGAGCAAAAATACCGCTGATGTTAAACGCTTAAAGTCACAGCAAAGCCAATTCACTGAGAACAGAAGGTTTTTTTGAAATAATTGTAAAAAACAAAACCAAAAAAGTGAGCTGCTTCTAAGTAGCAATTGTTAGCATTAGTGTGTAATCAGCTTTTTTTCTTGTTTATATTTTCTTAATCACTCATTTCAAGAGCTCGAACACTTTCTGATTTTGATATAAAATCAAATGAAACTGAAAACTAAGTTAGCATGCGCTTGTGCTGTAAAGCAGGGAAGATAAAGTCTGAACCTGCTCCACAGTCAAACCGCAGGTTATTAAATTTCTTATAGGACACAAAACTCTAGAAAAGAAACACTTTCTATCAGATGAAACACACCGTATTTTGACGGCGATGTTAAAGCTGCCAACGCTACGTTTTCTGACTGACGTTTAAATCGTCGGGAAGCTTTCATCAATCATCCTCAGCCTAACACAGGGCTGTCAATCAAATGTGCCCATCAGAACGTTAGGCCACATCCAGACAGTGTTTTAACAAAATTTCTTAGTTACCTGTGAAATATCAGGTAATGTATTCTACACACCTGCTAGCACTGACCAATCCTATATGTTGCCTAAAAAAAAAGAAAAAAAAAAAAAGAAACCTGATGATTCCTTCAATAGATAAAATGATTCCGGTGCAAACTTAAAGAAACAGCTGCTGTATAACAATTAAGACTGATAAGATAATCAGATCTTTTCACCCGACAGATGGCGTGATCGTTTCGCACCAGCGACGATGTTTGTTTCCCTATAGAAAAAACTTCAGCAGCACCGTTTCTGAGACACGAGCGCACTCACCGGTGCCTATAGAAAATAAACTCGGCTTCAGCTCATACATCTGCTGTACAGATAATCTGCAGCCATTTTAAGACTTTATATATTCAGCAGTATTCATTTCACATTAGTCAAATTCTCTTCAGGAAGGTGTTCACAGACTGGAGCGGGAAAGTGAAGAACCTGATTGTGGCATTATAGTGGCATCTATTTACAATTAAAATAGGTATATAAATACAAGTCGTTATTATATTAAATCATCTTATGAAATATGAAGCAAACAGTTAATCATACTTGGGGTATATGGTGTACTGCAGATGTAGCTGCAGAAGTACTGCAGTGATATAATTATACATTTTTGTGACCTGTCCAGGGTGTACCCTGCCTTCGCCCATAGATGGCTGGGATAAGTTACAGCTGATCCCTGTGACCCGGGTATTCCCAGAATAAGCAGGTATGGACAATAAAATGAATGAATAATATTTTTTTTACATAGCACATAAGCTTAAAAACACATGTATATAATAAATATCCATCATGTTTTGCCTGTGCACCACAAGACAGAGTCTAATCTGAGGCATGTTGTTATAGAACATGATATTCTCCAATAGTCCCAAGCATATTAATAGTTCTATATAAAGATGTGTATTTGCAGGTAATAACTGCAGTCCTAAATGCGGCCTACAAACCTGTGACTTTTCACTAGTCACTCTGGCTCACATCCACTCTAAAGGTTCAGCAACAGAGTTCTCGGCGCTCCTCATATGATTATATGAAGATCCGAGCAGATATGGAGAGGAAATGAATCACTGCTGGCTTCTAGTCACTGTTTTCACTCCGTTTCTTTTGCTCAGGAACTGCTCGACTAATCGTCACTAAAGCTTTCGGCAAATGCAGAGATAAAGTTAACAACAAAGTTGGAGATAAAGGTTTTGTTTTGTTTTGTTTTACCTTGAAACAGAAAGGCTTTGCTGCTGTTGTGAAGACCTGCAGTTTGGCTTATTCCATGTGTAGCATTGGCCAAATCCAGTTCTCGGATCAGATCAACCTGAAAATCTGCATCTAATCCAAACACTGGAGAGAGAGAGAGAGAGAGAGAGAGAGAGAGAGAGAGAGAGAGAGAGAGAGAGAGAGAAACACAAAAAAACACACACACACACACACACACACACACACACGCAGTGAGTTTTAAATTATACATGTTAAAGTTTTGAAGTTGTGCGCAATATAAACTTTTACATCAATTCACGGCTCAGTACGCCACATTCATGTACTATGTCTGTTAATTATTACAAAATAAAACATTAACGCTAAATAATTAAATAATTTATTAAATGAAAGAAAATAAATCGCAATTTAATGAAAAACAACTAAACATGACACTCTGATTAAATCCGAAATTTCGTACTAATTATTAGCTTTTTTTGTTTGTACAGATGATGATTATTACTGTGATGATGATCCGCGGCTGCTTGGAGACGGAAACGGCAGCCGCCCAAACGCGCTCCCATCAACTCCCTCAGCTTATATGTTACATTTCAGTGCTATGCATATCCTACCTGCTGTTATCGCCATCAACACCGGTAAAAGAACTGCCAAAACAGCCATTTTCACGAGATTTGCTCCTCCTGCAGTAACGTTAGAAATCCAAAACCGGACTTAACACCGCTCCGAGTCGCAGCCGCGAGACTCTGAAGCGCGAGCAGCTGAGCTCGCGGGAGTTTTATCACCCAAACGGCTTGTCAGGGTACATTGGATTGTGATTGGCTGTAAAATCGTAGGCGATAACCAATAGAAATAGAGACCCGGGCGGGGTTTAAGACGCCTAAAATCAGCGCACGAGGCTGCCCAATGTGGTGCTTTTACCCTCAATTAACAATTTGAATAAAATTGGGGTGAAAATGGTTTTCTGATGATCAATGTTATTTTGTAGAATTACAGCCTGGGCCTTTTCAATAGCGAATACGGAGGGATTTAAAACTAATCATAAAGGAGATGTTAATAACCCTATAAAATCTATTTCATTCACCATTCACTTTGGATTAAGTGTATTCACCAGCCACTTTAATAGAAACATCTGTAACGCTCATGCAATCACCTGCTAATTGCTGCAGATATCTAAACAGCCAATCAAGTGGCAAGCATAAAATGACGTAGATTCAGGTTAAGAGCTTGAGCAAATGTTCACGTCAAACATCAGAATAAGTCAGAAAACGTAGCGTTGACGGCTTTAACCTCAACGTGTTCCATCTAATAGAAAGTGTTTCCTTTCTAGTCTTTTGTGTCCTATAAGAAACTTAATAACCTGCGTTTTGACTTTGGAGCAGGTTCAGACTTTATCTTCCCTGCTTTACAGCACATGCTAACCTATTTGTCAGTTTAATTTGTTTAAAAAATAAATAAATAAATAAATAAATAACGTGCTCTCATCGACCTATTTGTGGCATGGTTGATGGTGCCAGAAGGATTTTTATTATTTTTTTTAACTGGTTCTGGGAATGCTGTGGAAATAAAAACCGTCCAGTGAGCAGATGTTCTGTGGAAAGAGGAAACACCTTGCTGAAGAGAGTTCAGAGGAGAATTTCAGACTGGTTTGGTTAAATAATAATCAGTCTTTATTGTGCTGAGAGAACAGAAAATCTTCTTAATATGCACAAACATGCCAAAAAGTGAGGCAGATGAGCTACACCCAGCAAGCTCAAACACATGAGCTTTCAGAATGATCTCAGGCTTGAATCTGTATCAAGTCGTTAAATTGAGTAAAACAACTCATTAAACTGAGCCAGGCTTTTCCCATCAAGTCCTGCAGGTGTTCAATTTAAAAAGGCCAGCTCTCACACTGCTCTAATGCTTTCTGGAAATGGTGGAGATTGGGAGGACTGAGTTGGTGTATTTTAAAGCCAAAGTGCAAACTCTTAGAAATTCCTTTAAAGAAATCAAATAGATACGTAGTAACAGCAAAAATACTGTCTCTGCTAACAAGGTGCATGAAAAAACTCCAGCATTTCAAAGTTGTTTTTTTTTTTTAGAAATTGATAAAATTGTAGAAATTGAGCCTCAGGTGAGTTTACTGTCTTCAATACATCAATTGAATCTTGAACCTAATTATGATGCAGTGTTGAGAGTGCGGGTCACTGTTTTCACTTTAAAGTGCCACAATGCTCTAGGTTCAAATCTAGCAATGTCTAGTTCCTGCTTAATCCAGACGTTATACTGTAATGCCTTCCACCTGTGAGCAAACCAGAGTGACCTCGGAGGTAAAAGAATTCAAACTTCAGTCCCATTTTTCAAATGTTCAGTCACGTTTATCTACGAACTATTTTACATTTGGTGAGAATCTTGTGGACAGCTTCTTTTTCCGACTCAGTAACTAATTCCGCAGCACTTACGTTAAAGTAGACCATTAAAGTCTGCCCACATAGATTACATTAATTTGCTAAACCTGCTTTTGAAAGCTAAACCTTGTTTTTTCATCAAATATTGCGTAACCTCTGACTAATAATAAGGTCACTATGTACAACCCAATTGTTGTAGGCGGAGCTTGTCTTACTCAACCTGGCTGTATGTAACTCATGTTTGGTTGTATAATGAAACTTGGGAGGATTAAATGGAGTTTTGCAGAAAATCCAGCTGTCTTAGAGCTACATGTTGTAGATTGAGGTAGATCTCTACGGTAATCTGCCCGCCATCAGTCAGTTTGAATAAGCGTTTGAAAGGATTAACCCAGAGTTAACATCACACTAGAACGTTGCATTCCCACAAACATATTTTGTAAAATACAGTATCTAAGATCTTTTTTTTTCTTTTGATTAGCTGGCTCCAGACAAATTTGCGCCCTTTGCTCTCAAGCTGTATATAATTTACATAATGCTTTTGCAATCTAGTGCCAGGATTTTTTGCATATCTCAAGGCACTGGTTTGAAAACAAGCAGTGAACACAGTGAACCACAACTAATTATCTGCAACATTCAGCTGTGATACACGGCTAATAATAAAAGGAAAAAAAAAAACACAGTGTTAAGCATGCAGAAGAAGGGAAACCTCTTGATTTCTTACACCTTCGTGTTTTTGTCGCACTAAATGGTTTAATATCCTCAATGATCATTTCATTTATTAAAGTGAAAAGGTTATGCAGTTTCTGTATCAACTGTGAGATAGTAATAACCTAATAACTGGTTTGTGCAGTAACAGCAACCGAAAGCTTCATTCTCATGGCTGTGGAGAAACGATGATCCTGTCTTTTCTACAGAATTGCTTCACTTCCGCCAGAGCAGAGGGCTTTTAAGGATGACCTTCCCGATTTAAAGTTCTGCCACAGCTTCTCGGTTTAAAGTCAGGCTAGGTAGCTCAGCGGTTCGGATGTTGACCTGCTGACTGGAAGGCTGAGTGTTCAGATCCCACCACCGCTACCCTTGGGCTCTTGAGCAAGGTCCTTGAACCTTCCCTGCTCAGATGTATGCATGTTGCTCTGGATGAGGGCTTCTGCCAAATGCCACCTATGATGCTTTTTGTTACAACTGTACCACATGCTTTCTCACAATCTTACACCTTCCTCCTCTTTTACCATTTCTCTCAAGCTTTCAGCTGTCTCTGTGTGTCCATGTTCATAATGCCCCTGGTGTGACTTGCCACCGTGTAGACAGCTTCAGTGAAATTATGACTCGTATTGGAAATTCTTCATTTTAACCTACAGGATGGGGTTTTAGAAATACAGACAGAGAAAACAACGCTGAGAAATACACACTGGAATGGGAAAACCAAAATCCATGTAAGTAAATGATAACAGGAAACAGGGGAGTTTAATAAGTAAGTGATGGGATAATGATAATAGATAATGATAAAAATCACAGTTTGGGTAACATTTCAGTGAGGTTTTTTTAGGAACTGCATATGAGACTTAAATAAAAAAAAAAGTGCTTATGTAAGTGAATAGCGAATTGCTAAGTTTAAGTAAGCAAAAAGAACTTGGTGTTCCAAATCTCGAGTGTGTGTGTGTGTGTGTGTGTGTGTTACCGCTGGGACTTTTAATAAACACACCTACCCTAGTACTCATTCTTCAGGTATCTGTTTCTTAGTAACAATTAAAATCACAACAAAATATTGCTACAAAACAAAACAAATCTCATGCAACTAGGGTATTTTTTTAAGGTAACCATGGAAACAAAGTAATGGTACGTATTAAAACAATGATCTTGACTATGTTCTGTAGCTGCACGGGCCCCATGCAGTGACAGATACCATGACAGATCAGATCTCTGTGACACAGAGATAAATGGACAGATCGGTACGAATTATTTGGTGTTCGTGTTTCATATGTGCTTCAGTGGAATGTTTGATGATTATAGGATATGATAAAGCAATCGAAAAATGTATGCTCGGAATAATCAGCTGCTAAATGAAGCTCGCTGGTGTAATGATATTATATTGTTTTAGCACATATATAATTTTTTTTTCAGTGTAGAGTGCTTGAACATGTACTCGGTTTAGTCATGTTTATTAAAAGTACACAGTCTTAATATGTTGTTGCTAAGGACACAGTTTTCTTACAGTTTACTCTTAATTTACTGTGTTTACGAAAGGAATGTAAGTATAATTACATTTACAGTTGATTGTCTGGTAAATCTGTTGTGCTTAAAAAAGAGGTTTTCATCTCTATAGACTGTAGCATGTACACCTTAGCCTATGGTCACTCAAGACTGTATATAAAATACACACACACACACACACACACACACACACATATATATATATATATATATATATTTAGAATACTGCACAAATCTGTATCGAACACTACCGCTTATGTTCAAAGAGTTTCCACACCAAATATTAACCGTTTATTGTTTATGTTATTACTTAGTGCTTTTTATAGAAGTTTCTTTTA
>JAOTRN010018360.1:0-11366 GCA_028566695.1 Bagroides melapterus | reverse complement strand
TTCTTGTCTTTGTTTTTATCAGATTCGGATGTATTCTTGTCTTTCTTTTTATCAGACTCGGATGTATTCTTCTCTTTCTTTTTATCTGATTCAGATGGATTTTTGTCTTTCTTTTTATCAGACTCAGAGGGATGCTTGTCTTTCTCTTTATCTGATTCAGAGGGATGCTTGTCTTTCTTTTTATCTGATTCGGATGTATTCTTGTCTTTGTTTTTATCAGATTCGGATGTATTCTTGTCTTTCTTTTTATCAGACTCGGATGTATTCTTCTCTTTGTTTTTATCTGATTCGGATGTATTCTTGTCTTTCTTTTTTTCCGATTCAGATGTATTCTTGTCTTTCTTTTTATCAGATTCGGATGGATTCTTGTCTTTCTTTTTATCAGATTCAGATGGATTCTTGTCTTTCTGTTTATCAGATTCAGATGGATTCTTGTCTTTCTTTTTATCTGATTCAGATGTATTCTTGTCTTTCTTTTTATCAGATTCGGATGGATTCTTGTCTTTCTTTTTATCAGACTCAGATGGATTCTTGTCTTTCTTTTTATCAGATTCAGATGGATTCTTATCTTTCTTTTTATCTGATTCAGATGGATTCTTGTCTTTCTTTTTATCAGATTCAGATGGATTCTTGTCTTTCTTTTTATCTGATTCAGATGGATTCTTGTCTTTCTTTTGATCTGATTCAGATGGATTTTTGTCTTTCTTTTTATCAGACTCAGATGGATTCTTGTCTTTCTTTTTATCCGATTCAGATGGATTCTTGTCTTTGCTTTTATCAGACTCGGATGGATTCTTGTCTTTCTTTTTATCAGACTCGGATGGATTCTTGTCTTTCTTTTTATCGGACTCAGATGGATTCTTGTCTTTCTTTTGATCTGATTCAGATGGATTCTTCTCTTTCTTTTTATCCGATTCAGATGGATTCTTGTCTTTCTTTTTATCAGACTCGGATGGATTCTTTTCTTTGTTTTTATCTGATTCGGATGGATTCTTGTCTTTCTTTTTATCCGATTCAGATGGATTCTTGTCTTTCTTTTTATCAGATTCAGAAGGATTCCTGTAAAGAGTTATAGACAGATTTATCTACAGAAATTAGTTATTCTCAAGACATCTTAATTTGGGAAATCGTAAAATATTTATATGTTGTTTGTTGGTTTGCCAACCAGCTACCCAATGAATAACACTCTATATTTGCACTGTTTTCTTATTCACAGGCTGATATCTAGAGCTGGAATTCTATAAAGAACTTGAGAATGAGCTTTCTTCAGAACCATACCCCTCTTAATCTAGCAGATACATTTTACACAAAAAAAAAAAAAAAACAGCTGGACTCCAGGAAGTGTCAGAGGGTGGAAGCTGTTGTCATCAATAATATGAAAGTTTGCTGGTGGCTTTGAGACCTGACAAAATGTGAGACATGAAAGTTTTGGTGCCCAACAAGGTAAATTCTTTACAAGGTAAGGCTATATAGGTGACTTATTCACCACACTATTTCACAGGGCTCATATACCAGTGAGCCAGTTGTTTGGAAGGTGGGTCCTATGCACAGCTCAGGATTGTCATGGTTGTTTCTAGTATAAAGATGCTGCCAGTAGCAAGTCCTAAAGCTGTGTGATTTCTTCTGCTCTGGGGGCACTAATGTATTTCTCCTGCTCAGAAATAAAGAGAGGTCAGTACCCAAAAAATGAGACATCATGAAATATGAGTGCCACAATATTTTGTGGACATACTTTGCCCTGACTAGGTGTGCATACCAAGAGGTAGATTTGACAGGTAATGGAGGGTCTTTCTCACTGTGTCCATTGGATTGTGGATGAAACCCAGGACAGAAATCCTTTCAGAATTATCTGGCAAACGGCGCACCCACAGGGCCAGAATGCTTTAAAGAGCTTGGGATTATAAAAGATGTGAAACTGGTAGCCACAGTCATTTTTAGAGGCATGCTTCTCTCAATCTAAAAGGTACTAATTTGAAGAGACATGAAAAATGAAAAGGGGAGGTGATAGGAGATGGGATTTATTCACCTAGCCAACGTCAAAGAACCCATTTGGCCCAGATGTTTTTGACTTTATACACAGGACAGTGCTCTATAAATTATGTGAGCTCTATAGGGAATTGTAACAGTTTTGAGGGCATGGCTGCTATCCATCCCACTCAGTAAAGTGCTGCTCTCATTACATGCAGCATAGCACATACTCTCAGAACAGGCCTAGTTTCTTCAGAGTCAATGCCAAGAAGAAGAAAACCAGCCTAAACTAACCTTTACTAAGGTACCACAATATTGAGATGAAAAGAAATTTTATTTTAGAAGTTTATTTTAGTAATGTTTATTTAGTAAGAAGTTTATTTTAGCACAGTGCCTTTGAGCTGAAGAACTTAGATCTGTTAAATAAAAAGATCTCTTACATCTAATGCAGATATTGTTAACAAAATTATTACAGATAAGGAATTCATGGACTGTATTTAACAGAAACATGGATTCAACAAGAGTATATATGATTTATTTAAGCTAGTCCTCCCCAATACTAAATATAATATATATATAGTCTAACTGGCAGAGGAGGAGTTTATGATTGTATTTAAGATCATAATCTACACGTCACATCACTACATAAACGTAGACATGAATTCAACAAGTTCTTTATGCTAATATAATATATACAGCAACAAGAAATATGTACCATATGTACTGCTAATTATTATTTACACACGCTCACTGCCATGTAATGAATTCTATTGTGAATTTGCATATTTCATCTCATATCTAGTTGTTACTTTAAGCACTGTTAAAAGCATGTTGAAGACTAATAATTTATAATGATAATCTGGATGACACTCACAACAGTTGATATGTCAATTCAAGATTCAGAAGGTGTTCATCAGAACATAACGACCCAAAATACAGTCTGGAGCTTTCGCTGAACAATGTCGCAGCTTGTTTTTAAAACACGTACCTTGTCATGCTACAGTGGAAACTGTACATACACATGAGCTACTGTACAGAGGTTTAACAATAGTCTCCAAATGTTACAGAATTTGAATAGGAAATTGAAAAATTCGAGAGAGAAAACTACCACCCTGCTGTGATGATGACACGCACACAAACAGACTACTCAAAATTTTGAATGTAAATGATGTCAGAATAAATTACTAAATAATATTACCACAGAAACATTATGTAGCAACAATGGCTGCAGGAATTACATCTGTAGCAAAACTGAAAAAAAAAAAAAAAAGATTATAATTTAAAACCTAACAATGAAAAAACTGACACTGTACCTAACATTATTACTCAATCTAGCAACTGAACAACTAAAAATAAATAATCAGTTCTTCCTTTAGCACTGGCTATATGAAACACTTGCACAAACACTTATAAAATCTCTGATTAAATGATACTAAAAAAGTTATAGCACAGCGGTTTTGTTCATATCTAAATAGGATTAACTTTCATTAAATGTATCATTCAGAATTTAGGCCTCATCATAGCACAGAAAGAGTACTGGCTAAAGTGGTAAATTACTGCTGCCCTCTGATCAGGTTTGTGTCTACTTGCTGGTATTTCTTACTAAAACTATTCTCTTGATCGGTTAGTAAATGTTAAAATGAGAAATGGCCTTTAATGATGCAGAAAAATACCTTTGTTAATTTTAGAATGGATAATAAGCTGAAATTAGTATAAGTTAGTTTTTCTTATTCATCACATTCAAATATTTAATAACTTTATTGTTATTATTTTTTTAAATGCTCCTTTGTAAACAATTAAAAATGCTGAAATGTTCAACTTTAATGACTCCAGAAATGCAAATGCTTGTTCCATTTGATATTAAACATCAAAAGCCATCATTACTATTACTATTTACTATTTTTGGTAGCAATCCCTCATCCATCAATCAACTTGTCTTAATCAATTCTGAGGATCACATTCATACAGTATTAACAAAAACTGTTGCATGATAAATCTCTCCACCATAAAGAGAGAAAATCTAAGAAATATTAAAGGTTCTTACTTGTTTTCGGAGATCACTTGTACTATGATGCTTAAGAAAAGCAAAAACACAGCGAATGTTATTCTAGAAGGACCCATCCTGGAACAGAATCGAACACAATCATACCAGATAAGATCTTAGAGCACTTGTGGTATTTATTAACCTTCACGCCACCCAATTGTCTTTCAACTTTTCTTTGTGGTTCTTAATGTGTTTTGCGACCATCACCCTCTTGTATATCACTTCTGGCCTTGCACCGTATGTTCACATAGCAAAACACTCGATAAAAAGAACCAATGAGTTCACATAGGAATGTAAAACACAGATAAATTTGATATTTTTTTAAATTAGGATTCAAGTCAAGAGGCTTTTATTAAAAGGCAATAATCAAATATCACATAATTGATTTTTATGGCACAAACTTTCAGTTATCAATATGTACATTCATTGTATACAGTGTAAATATAATGTACATACATTTTATTATTTATTACACTGTATTATTCACTGTAATGTTTGAACAAATTTCACATCTAAGACTTCTATTACTCTGTTTGTGTGATTTATCAGTGATGTTGATAAATTACTTGAAGAAACTTTAAGGCGATAATTATTCTGTGGCACTATCACGTACATTTCTATTTATTTATGTTTTGATAAAACCGATGCTTTAAGTTGGATTTGGCATGTCAGCAGAAAGAAAACTTGGGTGAAGCAATGCTAACACGTGTAAAAGTATCAAGGTAACTATATGGTTATGTGGTATGTACAACTGAAAAAACCTTATGAATATTAATGAAACATTTCCACAAGTTACTTCCTGTAATAGTTCCCCTTCATCAGTTAATGGACATTTCGTGTTATATTGTATCTTATGTCAGGGGACGTAACACAAGTATATTACAACAATAAAGATATGAAGTCCTTGTCAGATTGAAGGTCATCACATTTCCTTTCTCATTTTATTGATAGCACAAACAGTCCTCAAGATCACACAAAAGAGAGAGAGAGAGAGGCTAAAAAAATTATAAACGTTATTTTTCAAAAATTACTTCTTATCAGTTGTAAATATCTTAAATATGATCAAATCTATCTAATATTTCTCATCCCAAGATTATTAAACAGACAGACAACAACAGACAAATTCTGTATTATTATTATTATTATTATTATTATTATTATTATATAGTAGTAGCTTTTAAATTTACATTTATACTTCGTTTATAGCTTGTATAATAATTCATACCTAAATTGAACCTTTTTTCTTTCAACAACTTACTATGGGTTTGAACTTTTGATGAAAGTTTATCTCATATTTTAGTTAATTTTTATGCACAGAACACAAATATAAAACATTGGAGATATGAAGATATGATTTTTTTCTCAGATTCAGGGTCATCATGCTCCACTTCCTCCATTGTTATGACTAGCATGTTTGGTGTTATATAAATCATTTTATTTAAATGATCAAGAACAAGGTGAATTTACTATATTACAACTATCAAAAGATAAGCTTTTGTTCTCTTATATTTAATAATGTTAATATTTCATCCATACATACAATTTTTCAGTTACTTTAATTTCTTTAGTGACATGCTATTGGTGTACCCTGTCACAATAGACAAAAAACTGACAAAATATAGATTAAAACAAGAACAGTGAAGGTCTTTATAAAGAACAATAGAAAATAAATTCTGCCTGAGAAATTGATTCATTCAGTCAAAAATTCTGAAAATGTTTGTAATTTCTATGCAATAATGGTTTAATCGTTGGTTTCTCTGTCTCCAGTGTATGTTTGGTATCTCTTCTGACTTGGTCTGCTCAGGTCTGGTTTCAGTCCACAATAGATAGACCAAATAAGATAACAGTGTTCCTTCTTTGTTCTTCCTTACACAACAAGGTCATAATCATATTCTGAGAATAACATGATCACATGTCTAATCTGCAAGTATGCGTCATAATCTTATTGATTTGGGTAATAATAAAATAAACAAAGAAATTTAAAATAAACACTAAAGTATGCAGGGAAACATTCTACAAACCTACCCTTTTGAACATTTAATAAAGTGTTAATTATTGCAAGCTTAATCTTAATTAATCAGTCTTCAGTTGAGTCAGTGCCATCTGAACAGCACTCCTAAACTACTTCCACGTACAGTTGTCTTGTGTTAAAACAAGTGACCCTATTTTGCAAAACCATAATCTGATATGAACGTATTGTATTGGATGTGACCCCGTAGGCTTGAGGTATATCACATTACTCTGGTCTATAACTTGACATATAACTGAACATTTTTCACAATCCTGTTGAGTGAATAGCGAATCTATTTCACCAGTAAGTGTTTGTATATAACCAGGAACATGTGCTGCATGAATGATTATTTATAGAAATTTCTATAGAAATAGATTTATTTAGGGGTACACAACCATGCAACAAATGGACTGGTGACAGAAGCATCTGGCTGTAGATTCTTAGCCTTATTCAGTTATGTACTGATGTTGATCCTCTTCTCATAATACATTTTATCATATTGTCATTTGATTTAATTTGTGTGAAGTTTGTGTGGAAAACAAACAAGACCAAGTGTGTTCTAGTGTGTAAATGTGTGTAGTTCAGATGATATTTGTGATACAGTTTCTGAAATACTCAAGCCAGTCTATCTGATACCAAGAGCCGTGCCTCATTTAAAGGTACTGATTCACATTTTCTCCCTGTTCTGATCTTTGATTTCAACATTAATTGAAGTTCTTGTCATACATCTGTATGATTTTATCTATTATGCCGCTGCTACATGATTTGCTAATTGGATTACTGCATACATCAGCAAGTGTTCCTAATAAAGTGGATGCTGAATGTATATGACAATATGACAAAACAAACGTTTAATGTATTTTCTCTATTTCTAGATTTGCTGTAGTATTTCTGTGTGGCCCTTTTGGGTTGGTGGCTTGTGTCATTATTAAGGTAAATAATGACATTTCTCTCTTACCCGTCAAAACCCCCACTCTCTCCCCTTCCTCTGTAGCTTCGTACACTCTTTCATCTCTTCCTGTCCCAGATCTTTTCCTGCCTACCCTTTGCCTCAGCCAGAGACATTTTCCTCTCCTCTCTTTTCTTAACCATGGACCTCATCTGCCTTCTGTCTACTAAACCCAGGCAGACTTCTTGTCATGTTCGTTGGCTGTCGGATGTGTTGTGTAGATCAGCAGAGAGTCTGGACACACATCCCACATATTACCGTTTGCTCCTTTCCAAATTCTCTTTGGATTTGACTTCTGCTAAGACTATCTTCTACAATGAATAACTTGAAATTCTGCACAAGATCCTCATAAGCTCCAAATCAGCCTCTCTTCACTACTTAACATGGAGGGAAATGACATAAGCTCCATGTAGACTCTCCACTGGTGTACATCAAGGCTCAGTACATGGTCCTGTCCTATCCTCACATGGGTTTTCTGCTAAGCTTAGAACACCCAGTTTATCTTCTCCTTCCCTCCCTCAGATGCCATGACTTCTGCTCGGATTTCAGCATGTCTGGCAGACGCCTCATCATAATGATAAGCTGAAAGTCTATCCCAGCAAAACCAAACTGCTGGTCATTCCAGGTGACTCATCCCCAGGTCAGGATCTTGCGATATCCATGTACAACTCACTGATCTCCCCTTTGGCCACTGTTCGCAACCTTGGGGTAACCATAGATGATCAACTGTCCTTTTCCTCACGTAATGCTCATGTGACACACTCA
Organism: Bagroides melapterus; assembly: GCA_028566695.1. Classification (NCBI taxonomy): domain Eukaryota; kingdom Metazoa; phylum Chordata; class Actinopteri; order Siluriformes; family Bagridae; genus Bagroides; species Bagroides melapterus. The sequence goes on along the minus strand of JAOTRN010018360.1, from coordinate 3,629 downwards.
TGTCAGTTTTTTTCTGTAGCAAATGTATGGGTGTTTTGAGTGTTTTGGTGAATCTGAGAAATCTGGATGTTGCCACTTGTGTATATACAGAGAATACAATGAGAAAATGACACACATAACACTAATGATCAGTGCAGATCAATCATTTATTGGCACATTTAATTTTCTCTTTCTTTTTCTTTGTTAGCAGATTTGAATTGTTCATCAGATTTGGATTCTGATTTAAAAAAAAAAAAAAAAGAAATGAGAACAAAGTTTTACTCTTCAGTGAGGAGGAAATCAAAATGACAGACAAAAATGCTCACAGGTTTTAGTATTTAGACATGTCAGCACCCCATTTAAACTGTATTGTGGATGACATTAGACAATATACATTCATTATATATTTTAATGAATTATTTATTGAAGTTTAATTACTTTTCTGAAGTTTTGTGAAAGGTTTTGTTCTGTTGATAAGTGTAAGCTACCCAAAGAATTCCCATAAAAAATAACCCAAATGAGGAAAAAACTCTTGTTTGGCTTTTGTGGAGGTCAGGTCCAGACTCTTACTGATCTTGACATGGAGAGATGTAGTCAGCTGAAGCTCTCTCACCTTTAGAAGAAGAGAAAAACAATGAAATCAGCCTCTTATCTGATACAGTGTGACTGCTGTGCTGTGAAGTACAGCGTGATACATACCGGTCTCGTAGTAGTCATAAACCTCCACTACCGCTGGTTTCAGGTTCTCCACTGGAAAGTCCTGCACGAGCACCATGGTGTACACCTTCTCCTCTCCGTTTATCAGCTTAAACACACAAAGGTATTTGACAATGTTATTTCTGTTCACCATGTACATGTGAACCCACATGATCTGAACCCACATGGTCTGTTTGGATTTTATTGCATTAACACTCTTAGTGTAGCATGATAAAGAAAGAGAACATGTACTCTGTGGATACTTCAATACTAAAAAAATGTTGAATGTGTCATTCTTTAATGAGTGAAAATCTTGAGGAACATTTTAATGTAATTACTCTCAAGATAACTCAAGATAAACTAATTATATATCAGATAAATCATCATTTTATGTTAATTAGAGTATAGTGTGTGTGTGTGTGAGAGAGAGAGAGAGAGAGAGATCTTACTCCATTCACATAGATGATTGTGTTGCCTTTAGTTTGCTCCACACGTTTCACAGCTCCAACAGTTGACTGAGATAAAGATAATCATAATAAAAACTGTACTGTAAATTGTATTTATATCTGTGTTCATGCTTCACACTTCCATTTAAAGAATGAAGTAGGTTACATTTGCATTGCAGTGTAGAAGCTGCACAGACGCCGTGTCCACACTGAATCCAGAAAGATGCTTGACATCGATGATCACCATGTTGGTCTCCAAACGTTCACCATTATAGCTACAATTAAAAGATCATTAATCATCCATCTTCATTTAAACATTCACTTCATTTGTTCTAAAGTACCTGATGAACACATTTCAAAAACAAACAGAAAAGTAAAAAAAGTTGTTTCACATAATTAACGATACTTTAGTACAAAGTGTTGTTTAGTACAATATTTAATACATTATTAATTAACATATTATTTTAAAAAATATATATTCAATTACATTTCTTCCTCTTCCTTATTTTGTCTTAAAAATGTTTCATTCACTTATATTCTGGCTTTCATTAAATAACTTTACTAGACATGATGCCCAATAAAACATTACACTGTATATATTAACGGAGAGTTACAGTAGAACTCACATGACAGTAACAATCACGTCCAGAGATGGAGTTGGGACTCTGCAGTTTCCTGGTGCTGAAGCCAAGATGGTGAATGACGAGTCATCAGAAGGAGGAGGGATGTTGTAGCTCAAAGTGAACTAGAAGGAAAAAAAACACTATTAGCATACAGTAACTCATCTTCCCAAACTGACCTGCTGAGAACCTGCTTAATTAATAAAGGAGCTGAGGTGAGTGAGTAAAGTGTGAAGTGGTGATATACAGACCTGTACGTACACACAGCCTTTCCCTTCTGCTTTAATGTCGTAATCTCCAGGAAGCTCCTGCAGCTCACTCTCCTGATACAGCAGCCTGTTACTCTGATCGATGGTGAAGGTGTTACTCAGCCCTGATGGTGATGTTATAGTGACTGTTACAGATCCTGCTGGACTGTAGGTGATGAAGCTGTATTTTGTCAGAGCCTGAAGAGCCACCACAGTGTCCTAGAGGATGGAAAATTTTGTACAAAAGAATAAACGTGAGTAAATGCCTTAATGTACAGTGTCCAGATATGTGCCATTACTTTGAGGCAGCTTGTAGAAATTTTAGAACGCTCTAACCATAAACACACATATCATCCACCATGGCTGACAGCGACAGAAGAAGCATGTACTGAGCATTTCTGACTAAATTTCAAACTTTTTAAAAAATTTGACATCATTATATCTTCAAACATAATCTGCAGAATTGATATAAAATGTGTTTAAATGTATTTTTAATATATTGTAATAGATTAGTTAATTACTATTGGTTATTGGTTACACAGATAAATTAGTTTTCTTATCAAGATGCAATTAAAACTGGCAAGAACAGAGCAATATTGAATCAGCAGTTGTTTAGCTGTAGCATACTCATAAATGTGACCAGGGGAAGAATTTTAATTAAATATAGTTAAAGTGTCCTTCAAAACTAAAAAAAATCTTGACTTTTAGACACGCTAGTAGTTAGATTAAAGTAATAAAGTTTTGAAGTTTGAAATTTATTCCCGTTATATATTTTACATTCCGAGGCAATCAATGTTAAAATGTCATATTGTTCATTATTTTTTAAAATAACTTTGTAAAATAATAAAATGCTTTATAATATGTTCTCAAAGTGAGGAGTTAACATGTTGATGATTTGTACCTGTGTAGAAGCGAAGCCTCCGAAGGCGTTCTGCTGCTGAGAAAGCCAGTGGACGATACTGGAGCTGTAACCCAGATCAAACCCGGGCAGCTCGGGTCCAGACATCAGAGACAGAAGAACGTACGAGGTCATCTCCACGTCTAAAGAGTCCGTCACTGACCCATCACTCACTCTGCTCCAGTGTCGTCCACCACCTGAGGACATATATTTGAGTAAATGACTCAGATCTCTCCAATCAGCACCAAAAATCTCACATTATACATGATACATACACCTTACAATTTATACACATTAAACAGTCTCCAAATATTACACACACTCACAAAAACAATTCAAAATCAATTCACACAACTCAACATTCTCATTTTCCAGAAAAAGGATCAAGTATACTGAACTCCAATAAACAAGAAATCCGCAAACACCAACAAGAAGTTAGAGTTTGAGTTCACATTTTAGCCTTTGAAAATATTAATATTTGGTTTATGTTAAAGGTGGTTAATGCATTTTACAGCTTCTTGGTCAACAAAAGTTTTCTCTAATTAAACGTATTTAAATTTAAAACACATACTGACTTAAACCCAGCATAAGGCTTTAGTACATTAATGATAAATCCTGTATCATTTAATTTAGATGGAGGATCATCAAACCTGAGATTATGGCCTCTGCATCCAGGTCTGAGATGAGTGAGTTCCTCATGTCCTGATCTCCAGCTAGGGTGAAGGTGTAGAAGAGGAGAGCC
>JAOTRN010018358.1:0-11599 GCA_028566695.1 Bagroides melapterus | reverse complement strand
AATTGAATTGAATTGAATTGAATTATAGCTTTGAATTTGGGATCCATTTGGTGCATTCTTTTTTTTCAATTGAATTATTTCTCAAATGGATAGAACCACAGTTATCGACTTGGAAATGGCTGGAGAGACACGAGAGGACTAAGACAATGGACAAAGAAACCGACAACAAGCTGGAATCAGAAGGCAATGAGAAATGAGAAAAAGTTTGGCAGAAAGGAAATATCTAACAGGCAACTGTGATTGTTGAGGTGGATAAAGTAAGTGAAGTAAAAGCAGAGGATGTAATCAAAGCAGTACTGGAAAAGATTGGAGAAGGGAAAATTTTGGTGGTAAGACCATGACAAGGAAAAGAATATAAAACACTGGAGAAGGAAGAAACATGCGAAGAATTGATGGATGGACTGATCATTAAAGGGAAAAAATGAGGTAAAAAGCTGCAAAATAGAGAGTATGTTGTATCTTTTATGCATGTGCCTGCCTACATGGAGGATGAAAAAAAAAATTAAAAATTGAAATTCTCTACATCAAATGTTAAAAGGAAGATCATAACCAGGCACTGACATTGAAGACGTTACAAGATACGTCAAAGTGAGAATATCCAGAGAGGTGGTATCCCTCCCATACAGCACGAAGATGGAGACAGTCGAAGGAAAGCAATATTGCAAGGTGATGCACAGCTGCCAGGTGAAAACGTGTCAGCTATGTATGAACCCAGAGCATCTGTTGAAAGACTGCCCAGACTTTTAGTGTTTTAAATGCGGGAAAAGCAGAACTTTTTTACAGAACATAGATGTACATGTTGGAGGGAAGATGAGGAAGGATATGGAGAAAGCTGGATGGATGGACTAGTGAAATGTCTGAATAGATATGAAGTGTTAAAATGATTGGAGGAGAGTGACTGAGATGACAGGCTTTAGGTGTATACTTTTTATCTTTTTAACGGTTTTAAGTTGTGTGGATTTTACTGCAAGAGGATTGCTGGACTTGCAGAAATTTGAAAAAGTAAAAGAAAAATGTAAAAGAGAAGATATCATTGTACTACAAGAAACCAATTGGAGAAAAAATGTGATAGATTATTATAAAAAGAGATGGGAAGGGGGAATTTTGTATAATAATGGAGATGGAAAGATGGGCAGAGGTGTGGCTTTTTTAATGATGGAAGATATTTTTAAGATGAGTAATATTGCATATACAGATAAGTTGGGGAAATGCATGGCAGTTAAGGCCAATTTTGATGGTAGAGAATTGCTTTTAATTAACGTACATGCACCAACAGAAGAAAAAGAAAAGAACAAGGAAAAGGAATTATAAAGGAGCATAAAGAAATAATAATAATGGGGGATTTTAATACAGTATTTAGTAAACAGGATATGTCAGAAGGGATGGTTTTTAACCCTGACAGAGGGAGAAAGGAATAAAAAGAATTAATGGAAGAAAATAATATGCTTGACGTGTGGAGAGAGAGGAATGAGGGAAAAAAAGAATTTTCAAGAAGGCAAATAGTGGGACAATTTGTGTGTAGAACAAGAATCGACTTTGTTTTATATACCAGAAATGTGGAAAATTATATTAAGTATGAAGAAGCCAGTTTCAGTGATCACAAGCTGTTACATTTTAAAATGGACTGGAGTAAAGTACAGAGAGGGCCAGGAACCTGGATTTTAAATTCAAAGCTTTTAAAAAATAAAAAATACGTATCAAAGGTGAAAGAAATTATAAAAAAAGAGAAGGAAAATGGAATGTATGAAGAAGTAAGGTGATTATGGTGTGAGAATGTAAAGTTTTTAATTAAAAGGTTGTCAATAAAATATTGTAATATAACAAGGAAATGTAAGAGATACAAGGAAAAGGAAAAAAGCAAAAATAGAAAATGAAATGGAAAAGGTATACAAAAGATAAGAGAATTGGAAGGAGAACTGAAGGAATTGGAGGAGAAAAAATATGAAGAGGCAAAGCAAAATATATGGTGGAGGGAGAGAAATGTACAAAGTTTTTCTTTGATTTGGAAAGAAAGAGGGGTAGGGTTAATCTGATAAAAGAGATAAGAGGTAAAGATGGTGGAATTGTAGAAGGAATTGAGATTTTAGAAGAAATAAAGAATTTCTATGAAGATCTGTTTAGAGCAAGGGGTGTGGAGCCAAATGAAAATAAGAAATTTTTCAATGATATCAATGATAATTGAAGATGTGATGTGTTTGAATATCCCACTGGGAGCAGGGATATTTCGACACAATTACTTGTTATGTTCGGCTGCAGATTATGTGGTGGAATTTAGAACATTGGCAGCACAGAGTGGATGGAATGATGTTTCTCTGAAAGCAGTTTTTCAACGGAGCCTAACTCAGGAACTTCAAGCAGAACTGGCCTGCAAGGGTGAGACCTCAACCTTTTCTGAGTTTGTGAATCTAGCCATAAGGATGGATAACTTACTGAGAAATGCTCCTAAGACAAAGCCTGCTCGTGGATCGTGGTTAAGCACATCAACTTCTCCTCAGCCACACTCTGTTCCCCTGGACACCAATCAAGAACTGGTCATCATAGTTTGAGGTGCCCACACAAGACCCGGACATTCCCCAAATCCACCTCCAGGGTAAATATGGCCGTTTAAATCACTCACCATTCCTGTTCAGCTTGCATCTGATAAGAACTTAATTTTGTTAACAGTGCTGATTGATTCAGGGGCTGCCTTGAACCTCATCCACAAGGATATCATCATCAAATACAACATTACCACTCAATCTTTTAAACCACCCATTGGGATCCGAGCAGTTGATAATTCACTCATTGGAGATGGCATAACTGAACAAACTCAATCCATTCAATTCCAAGTCGGCCTGTTCCATCAAAAAGTTAAAAATTCTACATAATCGACTCCCCAAGACATGAAATCATTCTAGGTTTTCCTTGGCTAGCCGTTCACGACCCTGTCATTTCCTGGCATCATGTTGAGCTGACCCGCTGGTCAAGTTTCTCCTTAACCCTTGTATGTGTTCTGATTTTTCACCTCAGTGTCTGTCTTCAAGTAACGAAAGCCCCATCACTAAACAAACCATTAAAATCCCAGACTGTTACCAAAACTATGCTGAGGCTTTTAGCAAGGTGAAGGCCACCCAGTTACCACCACACCGTCCCTGGAATTGTGCTATCGATCTTCTTCCCAATGCCATGCCACCTAAGAGCAAGGTGTACCCGTTAACCCGCAGTGAAACTCATGGTATGGAGAGCTACATTGAAGAAGCTTTAAACAATGGATTTATCCGTCCTTCAACATCTCCAGTGGCTGTAGGTTTCTTCTTTGTAGAAAAGAAGGAGGGTGTACTTCGTCCTTGCATTGACTACAGAGGTTTGAACAACGTAACCATCAAGTTCCGCTACCCCCTCCCTTTGGTTCCAGCAGCCCTTGAGCAGCTCCGTGAGGCAAAAATTTTCACGAAATTGGACTTAAGAAGCACCTACAACCTGATTTGGATCTGCAAAGGAGACGAGTGGAAGGCCGCCTTTCTTACCACTAGGGGCACTATGAGTACCTTGTTATGCCATATGGGCTAGCCAATACTCCAGCTGTGTTCCAGTCGTTCATCAATGAGATACTTCGTGACCTGTTGAACCAATTTGTGATAGCTTATATCGATGATATCTTGATCTATTCCAAGTCTGAAGCCGAGCACATCCAACATGTCAAAACTGTTCTTTCACGTCTCCTCAAGAACAAACTCTTTGTCAAGGCAGAGAAGTGCGAGTTCCACGTTTCACAAACTACATTTCTGGGGTACAACATCAGCCATCAAGGATTGGAGATGGACGAATCCAAAGTCAAGGCAGTGATCAAATGGCCACAACCTACTCCCATCAAGGAATTGCAGAGGTTCTTGGGCTTCACTAACTTTTACAGATGCTTCATCTGCAACTACAGCTACATTGCCGCCCCACTGACTTCTCTCTTCAAAGGCAAACCGTCAAAATTGTAGTGGACAGAGGATGCTGCCAAGGCCTTCAATACCCTCAAGGTTAGCTTCACAACAGCACCCATATTAAAACAGCCAGAAACCAAACTGCCCTTTTTGGTTGAAGTTGATGCCTCTGACAGTGGCATTGGAGCTGTACTCTCTCAACGTCATGGACAACCAGGTAAATTATATCCATGTGCCTTCTTTTTGAGAAAACTCACGCAGGCAGAACATAATTATGATGTTGGCAACAAGGAGCTACTATCTGTGAAGGCAGCCATTGAAGAGTGGAGACACTGGTTAGAGGGGGCAGTCCATCCATTTCAGGTAATCACCGACCACAAGAACTGAATCCAAGGCAAGCTCGATGGTCCCTGTTCTTTACTCGTTTCCAGTTTGCAGTTACATGCAGACCCGCAAGTAAGAACAGTAAAGCAGATGCCCTCTCAAGACACCATGACTTTCCTGCCCTTCCTGGTCCTGGACTGTCGTCATCGCACCAGTTACTTGGGACATCATGGAGGAAATTCAACAAGCCCATCAGCAAGAACCATCTCTTGCTGGCTGCCCCCCAACCAAGCATTACGTACCTCAGGCTCTTTGCCACAGAGTCATGCAATGGGTTCATACAACTCTCTGTTCAGGTCATCCAGGGATCACATGTACACTCAACCTACTACAAAACTCCTTCTGGTGGAGTAAGGATGTTGCTGCCTTTGTCAAGGCATGTCAAGTTTGTGCCCAATCTAATACCCCCAAAGACCTGCCCTCTGGCCTGTTACAACCACTACCCATTCCAAAACATCCCAGGTCACATCTATCGGTCGACTTCCTCATCGACTTACCTCTCTCTCATGGCTTCACTGCCATTCTGGTGATCATTGACCAGTTCTCAAAGTCATGTCGACTAATACCCCTCAAGGGTCTCCCTACAGCCATGGAAACAGCGCAAACTCTCTTCCACAAAGTTTTTAGAATCTATGGGCTACCTGAGGACATTATTTCTGACAGAGGAACCCAATTCACTGCTCAAGTCTGGAAAGCTTTTTGCAAGCAGCTGGATATAAATGTAAGTCTTACCTCAGGTTACCACCCTCAAGCCAACAGACAAGTTGAACGATTGAACCAGGAGATAGGAAGGTATCTACGAGGCTACTGTAGCCGGGAACAACATCAGTGGGCAGAATTCCTCCCTTGGCCCGAATATGCTCAATACTCCCTGATACACTCTTTTACGGGATTAACCCCCTTCCAATGCATCCTGGGATATCAGCCTCCTCTGTTCTCGTGGTCTGGAGAACCTTCGTCTGTCCCTGCAGTAGATAACTGGATCAGGCGGAGTGAGAGGGTGTGGAACAGTGCTCATGTCCATCTACAAAGGGCTGTCAGGACACAGGAGCACCAGGCCAACCGACGGTGTCGTCTGCACCCTCCCTACCATCCAGGAAAATGGGTCTGGCTCTCCACGAGGGATCTCAAGCTACAGCTACCTAGCAGGAAGCTAAGCCCCAGGTATGTTGGCCCTTTCAAGATTCTTAGACGACATCAACTAAGTCACTTGTGTCTCTCCTCAAACCCTTCCACACGGGTGCTGACCCTAACGCCGAGCATCAAGAGCCACTGCCACCATAGGAAATCGACAGATCCCCTGCCTATAAGGTCAATGTGTTGCTGGACTCTACACCTAGAGGGGGCCAGCTCCAAAACTATCAGGATAAATGGAAGGAAGATACTGGTGGAGCATGGGATGAGACAGACACAAGTAAAGGACTATTTAAGTTAATGCTTAAGAAATGCTTACCAGAGCAAGTCCAAACCTCATTAGAGGAAGTAGTAGGCCTGATCACCATGCTATGGGACACTTTCAAGGCACATTTAATCTATTACGTGGATCAGTACAGGATTCCCTGATCCTCAATACCAGCAAGCACCACAAGGCCCTAGAGACCCTCAAGGGTACACTCAAGGTTTTTCAGACACACAATACCAGCAGTAACAACATCCATTACAGTCATTAGAGTGCTGGGGATGTGGAGGAAGTGGCCACATGAGAAGAGACTGCTCATACACGATACAACGCCCAATGGGCCCGGGAGTAAGGCCCACGTCAAATTGGAATGGAAGGGGCCCTGAGAAGCCAGAGGGGGAGAACATGCAGTATGCCACTATACTGCATCCACGACAAGAACCGACTGTTATAGTAACAATTAATAACGAGCATCCTTTTCCATTCATGATTGACACAGGTGCCACATATTCAGGCATAGGATGTGAAGGCCCAGATTTCCCCCTCGCTCGTAAGACCATAAAAACCACAGGCTTCTCAGGGATCTCACAGATGTTACATTTCACAGAGCCTCAACTATTGACTTTCGATAATACCACCATTGTGGCACCACTTTTGTATTCACCAGCTATACCAGTCAACCTACTGGGTCAAGACCTTTTGTGTAAATTCAAGGCCAAGATACAGTGTAGCCCCACTGGTCTCCAAGTGACATTTCCAGACAAAACAGCAGTTGAACAGTACCTATTGACCGAGACATCAGGAGAGATGGAGTGCAATACAGTGTATTGGCTGCAAAATGACAATCCAGAAACCTCAGACCTGTATGCTAAGTACTTACAGTGGAAACCATGGCTGCAGGCCGTGCAGCCAGATTATGCTGAGCCCAAAAGTCCAATACACTGCACCATGTATTTCGACCCAGACAGTACAGATGATGAGTTTGCAACACTTTAGACAGATATGTTAGAAGGAAAAATGTTCGATATAATAACAACAGACATTTATTTCAGACCACGAGGAGTTGTGGCAACTGTTCAACTACCAAGCATGAACAACTGGTTTCAGGTGTCAGATTCGCTACCCCACATCACTCTGATGGTAGCAGGAGGACATGGATCGAAAGACTTGGGACCAACGCTCAAAGACACTAGTCAAGTACTAGAATGGAAACCAACAATCAATCAGTATTTACATGCCTCACCAGATGGCAAGTCCTTGTGGATTTCCCAGAAAAGCACAGACACTTTAAGAGCCGCTCATACCTTGATCGAAAAGAAACTGTCACTGCCTTACCAGTTACTAGTAGCTGAAGATAGAGACCACAGAGAAGATGCATCACATAACATTGAGACTGAAGCACTGTTAGCCACAGTACCACACAATCTCTGGACACAACATTCCACTTATGTAGGGCTAATTAAATCAGCAGGACAGGTACTGATAAAACTTAAACCAAATTTTAGGCACCCATACCAAAAACAGTATCCATTAACACCACAGGCCCAAGCAGACATACAACCTACTCTTGAAGGTGAACACCCAATTCAGATAAATGGTGTCTTGTACATGATTTTCGTGCCATTAATCACATTGTTGAGGCAAAAACACCAGTAGTGCCAGATCCACACACACTACTATCCAATATTCCAGGTGACACCAAGTGGTACAATGTCACTGATTTATACTCAGCATTCTTTAGTATTCCATTACACCCAGATTCACAACACCTGTTTGCATTTACTTATACTGTAATGGACAACAGTGCACATATACAAGATTACCACAAGGCTATTGTGAAAGTCCATCTATCTTTAATCGAGTGGTAGCTAGGGATCTAGCTTCACTGGATATTGATAGTCTTCTCCCGACTTATGTTGATGATATTTTGATCTGTCGCCCAACAAAAGAGCAGTGCCAGGTATACTCTTTGAGAGTCCTGAAACTGTTGGCAGAAAATGGACACAAAGTGAGTAAGGACAAATTGCAAACAGCACACAGCAGGTAGAATACCTGGGCAGAGTATTGCAGGGCACCAACCGTAAACTGTCACCAGCACATGTTGAAGCTGTGAGAAAGGCTCCCAAACCCCAGACTGTTGGTCAGATGCTGCCATTCTTAGGGATGGTAGGTTACAGTAGACAATGGATAGTTGATTTTGTGCTGAAGGTGTCTCCTCTCCGTGCTATGATAAGAGTGGCAGATCAGAAGAGAGCATCATTAACCTGGTCGGCAAAAGCGGTGGCAGCTTTTGAGATGTTGAAACAAGATCTTTGAGAAGCCGTTGTACTTGTATGTGTCTGAGAAACAGGGGTTTGCTAATGCTATTTTGACTCAACAGCAAGGTGCAAGTAAACAGCCCGTTGCATACTTTAGCACTAGCTTGGATAACATGGAAGGGATGCACCATGTTATTGTGGGTTAGCAGCAGTAGCTTTCACGTATCAGAAAGCTTACAGGTCTTACAATGGGCCATCTAACTACTCTGTACACAACCCACGCTTTGCATGCCTTGTTGACTAGTCTGTCTTTTGTCATCACTAATGCGTGGAAAACAGGTTATGATGTAATTTTGTCCTCACCAGAATTGACCATTCAGCGTTGTCAAACAGTCAAGCCGGCTGATAGAATGATGACCCCACTGTAGGTTTGCCACAATTTGCCAGAATTGTCAATTAACATCAGCCTCATACTCAAAGATTAGTAAGATCTCCAAGAGATTGCCAAGATCTCGACAACCAACCATTTCCACACTCAGATTTGACTTTCTTTGTTGATGATTCCAGGCCCAGATGGCAATTTGGCCGGCTATGCTGTGGTAACTCCTAGCCACGATCTGACTGATTTTGTAACTACACCAGCTATTCCTGTTGCAAAGCTGTGCTCTGCTCAATTGGCTGAATTAAAGGCACTGGCTGCATCGTGTAGGTTGGCTGCAGGTAAATCTTGCACAATTTATACGGATTCATAGTATTCTTATGGTGTGTGTCATTATTTTGGCCCAAAATTGGCACAGAGAGGATTGTTGAGAGTAGAAGGTACTCCTGTCACACATGGTGCGGCCATTTCAGATCTACTACATGCTATAACACTCCCAGCTAAATTAGCCATTGTCAAATTTTCGGCGCACAAGATGGGTCTTTTGTGACTAAAGGGAACTCTACAGCAGATGAGGCTGCCAAGAAAGCTGCACTAGGCCACACTAACATTCTGTTGGTTACAGATTCTGAAGATGACAACATCTTGCTGCAGCTCAAAATTCTGCTTCCATCTATGAGATATCTATGTGGTTATGAAGGGGGGCGGTTAAAAATGCTCGCACTGGTATCTGGTGTGGTCCCCAGGGACACTTTGTTGCGCCCCTCTCACTCCTTACCTCCTTGATTAATGATGCACATGGCTTGAGCCATTGCACAAGGGGGGAAGTGATCAAAAGAATTCAAAAAGCATGGTGGTCACCTCATTTGGCCCAAATGGTCGACCATAGGCTAGCACATTGTGAGGTATGTGCTGGATATAACAACAGACAACATTTCACAGCTCCAATAGGTCATATACCAGAACTAGACGGACCTTTCAGGCACCTAATCATTGATTTCATGGACATGACTGAGGTGAAAGAGAGGAAGAGGTATATTCTGGTTGTAGAGGACAGGTTTAGAAGATGGGTTGAAGCATACCCGATAGCTAAGGCTAAATTTTTGTGTAGAGAAGTCATTCCGACGTTTCGGATTCCTGATAAGAACAGCTCAGATCCAGAAACAGCAAAAAGGCAGGAGAGATTGTGAGGACAGGAGCAGGACTCATTGTTAAGAGACGTTGAGGTGCTATGGCTGCATCTCGAGCTTCTGAACCACAAGTACCTAACCCACAAGTCAGCCAACCCCTGCCGTGGGAAAGTCCCTTACAAAGAGAAGATGGGGATCCAGAGGCGGGGCCCTCACACCGAGATGTGAGGAATATAGGACGTGCCTATAGAAAATGAGCTAGAGCACAACAAGAGACCCAAAAGAGTAAAACGGGACAAGGACAGTGATAGGAGCGATGAAAGAATGTGCAGTCGTCCCATGAACATGAACTGGAAAATGCTAGTGATTGTACTACTAGTGCTAATGAATATAGGGAAATGGACACATATTTGCTCAAATGTTCAGAAAAATCTCAGACAAAAGAGATTATAACAAACTCTCAGCTCACTCATGACCCAGGCAATGTAGGGACATTTCAAAAGAGATTATGGACAGAGTAGAACAAGAAGCAGGGACATATAATTTGTTTTACAAATGGATGAGTTACACTGCCCGAAAGGTCACAAACGCTTCATGCATAGCATGCCACAATAGAACATCACGTGCCCCTAGAGTCATCCCAACAAAGGGACCAGAATTCTGCAACAGTACAACAAACACTCTGTTTCACGTGTGCTCATTTGTGTGTCTTCTGAGATCCATGTCAACAACGGATAGTATAAAGGAAGTGAAACAGATGAACCAACTCTGTGAACTAGAAATGCTTGTGACAAAAGGACATCCACCTGCCAGTGTATAAGCTCCCAGAACATAGAGATATACTTATTGTTTTTGTTCCAATCGAGTACAAGCATTTGTTGGCAACATTTCTAAAGCCTGCAATGAGACAGCAGATGCAATCAACCCGAAAATTGCTGTGTGGAGGAGTAATAGCCTCGTTCAACTAGAACTGCCGGACTTATCCAATGACACTAAGCCAATAGCAGACATTTTCTGGTATTGTGGGCACAGAATAGAATATTGCGGGCTAGACCATCGCTTTGCCACCTGGATGGGCAGGATGTTGTACAATAGTATTGCTTACGGGAAAACTGACTATTCTCCAAGAGGCAGATGTATCCACAATAGGTCAGCGAGTCAAACGAGAAGTAAGTCCATGCAATAGTGACGATGGTGTGTATGTGGATTGGAGGGGGATTCCAGTTCAAGTCCCCAATGAACATGTGGCAAGTGGACGAGCAGGAGCAGGAGCGTTGACATTCTTCTTACCATGGGGACAAATTGGAAAGAATGTGATGGTACAACCAACAGGGTTTCATAAACTACACAATACAGGCACTCGACTTAGTCCAAGAACAATTACATGCCACCTTTACAATGGCTTTACAAAACAGATTTGCTATAGACACCATGCAGGCTCCGGATGAGGGAGTTTGCACAATGTTCGACAACCAATGCTGCACATACATTCCAATGCACACTGGACCAGAAGGCAACCTGAGTAAAGTTCTGGGGCAGCTAAAAGATCTCAGAGTTGAACATGTAAAGAACACGTACAAACCATCAGAAGATTGGTTTGCCTGGTTGTTCTCTTCAAACTGGAAGGCTATTATACTTGGATTAGGGACTATTTTAGTGATAGTTTTACTGATACTTGTATTTTTGACATGTTGCTTAAATCCTTCACTCTGTACTTTGATTGAACATCATGACACATTCACTGTTTGGCCAGTATGTCCAAATGACACATGCGAGTGAGTCACAGTTTAACCCAATTGACAGTATTGATGAGATGGACCTGATAAAGCAAATAGAGATAAATGGACAGGGCTGTTAGAAAATGAAGTGGGGAAATGAGGGCCAAATTTAGGTCTACTAGCATATCCATTTATAGACATACACGGGTAAAGGAATTTACTATGAGAGAATGTCTATCATTTATATGCACACACATACAGGTCGAAAGAACATACATGTATTAAAGCTGAACATGCACATGCACACGACACTGTATTAACAGGTTGATAAATTTCACAGATTTTAATTCAATTCAATTCAATTCAATTCAATTTTATTTGTATAGCGCTTTTAACAATGGACATTGTCTCAAAGCAGCT